>NW_018924170.1:0-44623 GCF_002207925.1 Prunus avium | reverse complement strand
AATTTTGTTGGATAGACCTATAAATACTAAAAGTATACATCAATAGCATAAAGATATCACTTACCATAGCAGTTTTTGAATTGAAAAGGAATTTAACACTCATTGTGCTCCTTTCTTTTTGTAATATTCAAGGTATTTTATTATTTGGGTTATTTTTGGGTGAGTTTATTTATTATTTGGGTTGGTGTTATTATTTTGATGAAATTTATGGTTTACATAATACATATATGAGCTTGATTTATTGAATGATGTTTTTGTTAATTGGAATAAGTTTGGTGCCTTTTTTATTTTTTATTTTTTGCATTGTTTCATCTTAAAAAGAAAATCGGAACTTTAACACTATGACCCCATAGAGTAACAATTCTGGATCCGCAGCTGACTACACGGATGCTAGGATTCGAACTCATGACCATTCCTGATCAGTGGCGGATCCACATAGGGGCAAGAGGGGTCAATTGACCCCTGCAAACCCAGAATCTACCATAGAAGGCCAAGAACTTGATCCTTTCTTTTTGTAATATTCAAGGTATTTTATTATTTGGGTTATTTTTGGGTGAGTTTATTTATTATTTGGGTTGGTGTTATTATTTTGATGAAATTTATGGTTTACATAATACATATATGAGCTTGATTTATTGAATGATGTTTTTGTTAATTGGAATAAGTTTGGTGCCTTTTTTATTTTTTATTTTTTGCATTGTTTCATCTTAAAAAGAAAATCGGAACTTTAACACTATGACCCCATAGAGTATAGAGTAACAATTCTGGATCCGCAACTGACTACACGGATGCTAGGATTCGAACTCATGACCGTTCCTGATGGACCAATTACTCCAAACCATTACACTAGAGGATCCAATGTCGGCTATTTGTTAGATACAAAGAAAGCCGACTCACTGCCCACACTATAACTTGTCTAATTTACATCTGCAGTTTAGTTGATTTTAATTATTCATGTAATAGCCAATGACGTACCAGATATCTTCACAACAAAAACAAACAATTTCCATTACGTAACGTATATTGTCTTAGGGAAACAATGTGCGTAGACCAATTAAACCTAATAACCTATGACTACATATATTTTGAAGACTCTGCTTGATGGTTGTCATCATTCGTCTTAACATTTATAAAACTCACCACAACAATAACCAGAAGTGGTGTTCACAGAGAATTAGCACTCGACTTGTCTACACACAGAGAGAGAGAGAGAGAGAGAGCAATTGTTAGAAGAGACATCCCATCCCATGATGTATTTGTTAATTTTATCTCAAAAGCCTGCTTTCTAGCCACTTTACGTAGTGACAAAATACTTTATTTCTAGGACCACCAACTTAAGATTGGAGTGAAATTAATGGGGGGACCCAACACATTTTATGTTTGCATGTAACTGTAAAGATAAGTTATTATATACACATTGCTATATGTCTACAAATATTTTTTCTAGCTGCTCTTTCTTCTGTGTGCGTGTGAATTTTTATTTTTTGTTCCCTTCAGTGGGTTAGAGGTCCATTCAGAAATTGTAACGTTTAGAAACATCTCGGAAATAAATAGGAACTTATTTTCAAGTGTATTTTAGTTAGAGGTAATTATATTTTTGGTCATTGGGGTTAGAGTCTAATTCAATTTTGATCACCGAAATTTTAATTTTTCGTATTTGCAATTGTTAGCAAATCATGTCAAATGTTTCAATTCCGTCAATTTCATTAAAGATATGTTTCGACAAAAAAGGTTTTTATTTTTTTAATACTTTTAGACCTAAGCTAGAAACATATTGACACGAAAGTGGCCCACAATGTAATCATAAAATTTAGAAAAAGCAGTCCACTTTCGTGTGGAAGCCACGATACCACCACACTAGACTTGATTAAACTAACAAGAGTCCATTCAACTTTCGCGTGGAAGACAATGTTGCCATTTCCAGTACATTGAAAAGATTAAACCCACTCACATATATCTAACTTCCTACTACATATTTCAGCACGATTTATGTTCCCACATACATATAGCTTCCAAGTACAGGACAACATTTTTCGAAAAGCAAAACCCCTTTGTCCATTGATGCTGGCCTTGCATCCCCGACTTCTCAAAAGCAGTCCACTTTCGTGTGGAAGCCACGATACCACCACACTAGACTTGATTAAACTAACAAGAGTCCATTCAACTTTCGCGTGGAAGACAATGTTGCCATTTCCAGTACATTGAAAAGATTAAACCCACTCGCATATATCTAACTTCCTACTACATATTTCAGCACGATTTATGTTCCCACATACATATAGCTTCCAAGTAAAGGACAACATTTTTCGAAAAGCAAAACCCCTTTGTCCATTGATGCTGGCACTTCTCATTATATTGTTGAGAGTGTCCCGTATTGAAAGATGGAAGTTTTGTAATAGTGTTTAAATAGATCTTGAGTTTCTCCACTCAATTTCAATTAGTTTTGAGTTGAATGTGCATTGTGTCTATTTTTAAGAACAATTCTGATCCAATTGATATTAGATTGGAGGATCAATTTTTCGATGATTAAAATGAAAATGAAACGCTTCAAATTTAGTCCAATCATACATTCTAGAATATACTAAGCATAATTATGTCCAATGGATTAGGTTATTCATAATTTATTAACTTTCAAATGCCTTTAAGAATAGAAGAGCATGAAGCCAAACAAACTAGATTAGATGGGATTTGAATTTAGATGTCCAATTTATCACAACATTGTCGTTTGTTGAATTTAGAGATTCAATCCAATACACTAAAGTTATCCAAACCAATCATGATTTAATTGGATTACATTGGATGCAATGGTTTGCATAAATTGGATTGAATAGGTTAAGAGTTTGATTTGTTTGAATCTCATCAAAAGATATTTGAAATGAAAACAAAGGTCTCTTCCTTTGTGAATTCCAAAAAAAAACTCCACAAAGGGGGAGGAGGAAGAAGTGTCACCTCCCCTCCCCTCTTCTTGTCTTTATGCAGTTGTGGATGCGGCCGTAACGGCGGCTCTTCAGGTGGTTGTGGTAGGTTTCAGTTAGGCTCCTGTGTTGTTATAGGGTTCCAACTATGTTGGGCTTGCGGGCTTTGTTTGGGATTATGCTTAATTGTGGTTATGTGATGGTTTTAGTGCTGTTTTTGTCGCTATAGTTTTGGTTTTAGCATGTTAGTTTTTTGCCCTCTTGGTATTGGTACTTTAGATGTCATGTTGATGTCTTTAATTGTATTGTTGAAGTTTATGCTTAATTGTGGCAATGTGGTCAATAGTCACAATGATTATGAAATTTAAAGTTATTAACTTAAAGTGATTAATTTTTTAAAGGGAAAAAAAAGACTATTAATTGCCTAGCCTTCAAAGTTTTTTTTTTTTTTTAAAAACAAAAATTTAGAGAAAGGCCAAAGATTGTATTCCTTATTTGGGCCTAAAGGCCGTCCACCACAGAAACCAATATATAAATAAAATAACCACATGGGGTTAATACAAATGCGAAAGTACAATAACTACAAAGGGATAATTCAAATATAGAGGAGTCCACCGGATACAACAAGTGTACAAGGTGCACCTCCGCTCATAGTCACACATGCCCAAATAAATTTCAGCATAAAGCCACAAGCCTAAAAAACCAAGTAAAGACCTCAGCGCACAAAACTACTACTTTTAAACTCTCACAAGTAACATGAGAGAGTTGGTTATCCCCAGCCATTTTGGCAGGTCAAAAGGACACTTGGTAGCCAATGATTGGACTTATAATAAGCAAAATCGCGTGCCTATTAAAAATCTCGTGCTATAAATTTGGCCTATATGACTGGTCATCTAGACAAAGTATTGTGATGCAGATGTTGATTTTCCTAATGATGCCCATTATAAATGAATGTGCAAATTATCTTGGTTTTGTAGCCTCATAAGCTCTTCAATGTACTTCAACTTTCTAGTAAATACTCAAGTCTTAATTTCAAAAAATGAGCTAAGAGGAATTACATACATGACAACTAATGATGTATACAAGAGAACACTATAATGCATGCAATGCATACCTAAAAATATTATCCTCGTTGAGCTTAATTGTATTGGTCAATTATGAAGTTGATCTCAGCCACAGTAGTCAACTTTGCACTAACTTGAACTAACCTAAATTTTTTGAACTTAATCATACATGTGAAATTACATGTTTGTCATAGAAACCTAAAAACATTAGGTAAACAAAACCTAACAAAATTATTATCATAACATGAGCTTTGCTTAAATTTCAAATTTATTTTCAACAATATTCAAACATGCCATCATGAGCTAGTTGATCCTGTAGGGTAACATAATAAATTATAGAAGCACAATTATTAGACTCCAAATCAATGAGAATGGAGTGTCGACCCATTATTAGAGTAACATAATATTCTCTAAATTGGTTTGCTTATATAATAAAAATCTGCCCCCATTAGGTCTGCGTTGCACCTAAAAGCACACTAGCTAGTGTCATGGATGGGAATCGTATTAATTGTTATGTTTTATCTATAGGTTTGTGACGAACTTACTAAATACCTAACTACCAAATAAAACAAATGTACTATACGTATGATCCACTTTCGAAATTATAATTGGGTAAAAATGTTACCCAAAACATTAGGATAAAAAATAAACCCCCCATGAAGATGTCACTATCCAATTATATGATAATTTTTATATGAAAGGACTTTTTGTATAAAACATCATATTAATTATTATAACCAATACAACTTATCAATTTAATTATGGTTGTAGGGATGGCCACTATAGGGTGGGACACTTGTGATTTTACAACTGATTAACAAGCTATGATTACAATATGTTATTATATATAAGTCATTGAGATTGAAACAACTTCAAATAGATAAATAATTAAACCAAGAGTTGCTAATCAAGTAATTTTCCTTAGATAATTAACTTGTGTTAGTTTTGTTGCCCTTTCGGCCTAGGTGATTTGGACGTCTTGTTGATATATAGTTGTATCAATGAAAGTTATCTTATGAAGTTATTATTTGATTTTTTTTTAAAAAAGGTAATTATCCTTAAATTTGCTACCTCCTTAAATTGCTACTACAGTTTATCTGTCATACAAATCAAGTACATACAATTATGTACGAAAAGGATTAAGTGTTTGTCAAAATGAAGTGTGTTACATACAAATAACGATACGAATACATTGTATATAGAGAAGATATGATTACATTGTATATAGAAAAGCTTGAGAACCTAGAGATAGAGAATGCGTAATTAAATGAAAGTGTTGGAGCTAGAGACCCATAATCATTAAACTATTAATTAATAGGATGTTTTCATTTTTTATGTGGTATAATACTTTCAATACGACCTTTCATATGGTGCTTCACTCAAGCAGAAAGTATAGACAACATATATTGGATGATGTGCGTGTACATGTGGCATTTGAACCTAACACGCGGATAACTTGCTTTGTTAAATCATCATGATTACATTGTATATAGAAAAGCTTGAGAACCTAGAGATAGAGAATGCGTAATTAAATGAAAGTGTTGGAGCTAGAGACCCATAATCATTAAACTATTAATTAATAGGATGTTTTCATTTTTTATGTGGTATAATACTTTCAATACGACCTTTCATATGGTGCTTCACTCAAGCAGAAAGTATAGACAACATATATTGGATGATGTGCGTGTACATGTGGCATTTGAACCTAACACGCGGATAACTTGCTTTGTTAAATCATCATAAAAAGAGTAAACTCAAAGATACGTGACATCGTATGCACTCGTTAGAACACAGGCTAATTATCAACACAATATTAATACCTAACTAATGTGTTGATTGACCAAACTAATTGACTAATCACCTACTGCAGCCTCCATTTAGGCATTATAATATTAATGCTGATTAAATTGGCATTAAATATATATTTCATTTTGTAATTGAAAGGTGGGATGTTGTGGCTGTCAATCATTGCAAATGGAAAACTAAATGTCACATGTCACATGTTGAAAACAAGGCATGCACTTCCGTTACATCATCATGCTCTAACTCCGAATGACTTTAGTGCATGGCAGTTGGATCGTACACTAAACACAGGCTTTATTATGATCTATGCATGCCACATTTGCCGAATATAGTCGCATTCCAATGATCTCTGCCACCAATTCTTCTTTACCCCGATCAATTGTTCAAACACTGTTTTCTCAGTTCTTGTTTCATAGTTTTGAAAGAAACAAAAAATATATACAAATTTGGGATCAACAAATATATAACTGAAAATATAGTATAATGTTTTTGTGCTAAGTAGTAATATGATGTATTGTGTTATCCTACTGTCAATTATAATCGCGTATTAAAACATAATTTTACGTGATCGATTTTAATTGCCAAGACTAAAAGAGAAAACATGTCCACTGAACAGAACTTTTTGAGATTATACATGTCTATGTAGATTTCTTACGACATCACATGTAAAGTTTCAAGAGGACTGTCTTGTGTCAGCAACATCTGAGTCCCTTTTTCTTTTCTGGCTGAGATTTTTCGGTCTCTCTCTTTCTTTTTCCTTTTTGGTTGCAGAAAAAAAAAAAAATTTTCTCAGATTTCTTGTAGAGAGGGGTGTACATAATTGATGGACTAAGTCATTACGCAGGTGCTATCGTATGCCTGAGTGCGATGCTTTTTATCATATGCTCTATGAAGGACAAGCAAGCATTCAGCTTGGTGGTGGAATTTAGGCTTAATAAGGCTCCAAACGACATGAAAACTTGAGTGCAAGCTCACTCGAAGGACCAATGGCAAACCATTCCCTGACTCTAGCATGTCCTGCATGCTTCTTCCGGCACCATACATTGGCTTATTCCTTGTTCCAACATATAACTTGAATTTTGATGACCCACTCTCAGCAGCATATAGCTTTGGTCCCTGCAAAATTTAATCAATGACAATGGACTTGAGTAAATTGTACCTGCAATCCTCTTTTAATTGTGTATCACTTTGGTTCTTCTCTTAAAATTAATCCGTTTGCTTTTCTGTCAAATTAAGGGTTAAAATGTGCACTCACGTAACCGCTCACCTTTCATTATTTCTTCTCCTATTTCATCTCAAGTTCAAGTTGCCATCCTCTTTTTCATCCTAAATTGAAGTTGCAACTCTAATTTTTGATGAAATATAAGAAGAAAAGTGAAGGGTGTTCGGTGGGAGTAGACATTTTGCTCTAAAAAAGACAGAAAAACTAATAAATATTGACGGAAGAACCAAAGTGACACACCATTATTAAATGTTTGTGAACTATAAGTAATAATTCAAGGACTATAGCTACAATTTACTCTTAGCACATAAAAATAAAGGGAATTCAGCAAAAACTTTGGCACTAAATTAAGAAGTGACTTCATCCATATTGATCCTTACATGTGACAAAGCAAAAGGTAAGCGGCCGAAGCGCATTTGGATCGTTGGAGGATGAATGTGAAGGCCAAAGATCTTCGATTTGTTGTCTATTATTAGATTTATGGAACAATTGCAGGTGAGGATCTTAGTTGTGACACCCGAGCCATCCACTCCTTCCCCTAGCCCAAATTCGCCAATTCCTGCCATCTGCATGCAGTTTTGAACATCATATATCACTCAATAGTAGAGTAGGAACTGCCTAGAAACTATAGTTAGAAACAATATTGTGTATACATAATTTTTTTTCTTATCCAACGGTGTGATCAGGTGGATTTTTATTGGACAAGGCTCTAAGTGAAGCAACATCTCTACTATTATAAAGTCAGGCCAAAAATAATTGGAGTCACAAGCTTCACTAAAAAAATTGGACAAAAACACCCCTCACACAAAAGAACTAAAAATTGATGTGAAATTTATATTCAAAGCTCATAAGGGTAGTATTATAAAAACACAACAAAATACAGCGTTCTCGTCCATTTTTCTAGTTTTTTTTTAATTTATAATTTATATTTTTGTTCTTTTTATGAGTGCTTTTATTTGTTGATAGCCACGAGTTCTAGGTATAAAACTTTTATGATAACACTACAAAGATAACTTTCTTCTTATAAATCTTAGCCTTTCTCATAAACAACTTCTAATGAAGTTTCTCTTTGACTATAAAAAATTAAAAAGTTAGTGGTCCGAATTGACAATTTAACAACATAAACTTTTGCGGGTCTAGCCCAATGAAAAAAGACATTGACCTGTAGACTAGTAGTCTCATATTCGAGCCCTCATGGCATTATAGTAGTGTGTGTATGAGAAACCCCTATAATTTAGACTATCGCTTGTACTAAAAAAAAAAACAACATAAACTTTTATTTTTTTGAAACATAAAGTAAATTACAAACTAGATCCTCTATGGACATATCACAATGAATTCTAAAATTTACTTCCCTCGGAAAATTACTAAACCATATAAATCTAGAAGAGACCTCTTGTCCACATATAAACTTTGATACTTTGTTGGTTGACTTATTATCCACCGTTTCGGCTTTTTTTTTTTTCTTTTTTTTTTTTGGGGGCTTTGGTCCTTGCGGCTTAGGCATGAAGATCATTCCGAAAATTTCATGATTCCTCCACCAATATTACTAGGTGGCATAACAATGTTAAAGGGAGAAGTTTGGGCCAACTAGAAGCTCTGTCTGTGGGCCATTTTATGTGATTTGAGTTTATATTAGTCTTGTGCTTTGAGTCACTTGACGCATGAACTTTAATTAAGTTGCTTCTTCTTTATTGGGTTAACACATCTCAAGTCAATCCCAAGGTCAAGCATATACGAATTTCTTATGGCCTGTTTCCATTAATTTCTAGGCCTTTTCTTGTTCTTCAATTCAACCAACGAGACAACTTTTCAGTTATCAAACACAAGGGTATTGATTTACAAACTAAGTATAAAACCCTAAATTTATTATGAAATTTAAACTTATAACCTTTTCTAATACACTAACTATTTACTAGTCTAATAGTATTCCTCTTTCTAATGTTGAAACAGATACCGAATTCGAATATCTCATTTTTCCTCGTTGATTAAACAAATTACAACTCTTACAATAAAATGGAGACAAATTCCAACCAACTCAAATGGTATAATCCCAAAAAAGAAAATCATATTTGTTAGAATATTATTGTGGTCGTTTATCATACTACTTTAATCCATTATTATATTCTTTTGGGCCACACCTCACTCATCATATGTCACATGCTAAACAGTTTCTCACCCCATTATATGACCAATATTATATGTTATATTGGGTTTTAAATATCTTTGAACTTTTCGTGATATTTTAGGCCTCAACACAAGCAGTAAGGAGCATATAATTTAAATATTAAATTAAATCATAATATTTGTTAAAATATTATTGTGCTAGAATATATATGTTTAATATTTCCTAAATTCTAATTTCTAGGGGGAAATTTTTTTTATAAGCATCAAATTAATGCAACATACAAAATTTGAAAAATAAAAGAGAGTACTTTTGGAGAGATGGATCAATATTTGAACGTACCTTAAGTGACACTTTGGGTGGAGGGGGCTTTGTAGCAATGTAAAACACAAGCAATGCAACGCACAAGCTCAACATAGCCCTCCAACTTATTTGCATACAAATCCATACACACGAATCTGAATTACGATATGAACAATACGTCTTCCACCACCCTGCTGTTTTTCTCACCCCATAATATTCCTCATCATCGTCTTCATCACCACCATCATCGCCCTTGCCACCACCGTCCACAATAATCAAACGGTTTTCTCCATTTTCGGTGCCTGTAACGTTGCTACGTGCGTCGTATGAGATCTTCTTCTGGTGCAAGAATGAGTGGCTGGATCCACGGGAGGAGGAGTAGTGTGAGAGAGTGAAGCGGGAGGCCTCTTCGTGAAGGGTCGGGTTTGTTGGTTCAGGTCGGGTTGGGGAGTGGAATTCAGATTCGGGGATCGTGTTCCGGATATCAGCACTGTTGGCATGGGAGACAGTTGATGGGCTTTGCACGTAATATGCAAAAGGGTATGAATGAAATAGAGCTTCTTGGTCTTGATCATGCTCCATAAGAGAGAGAGAGAGAGAGAGAGAGAGAGAGAATTGAAACTCTGACATGGGAATGGGGTTTTTGGAGGGGTTTTAAACTGGATAAAGAGAAGTTGCTTTTGTTTTCTGTTGTGGGGTTGGCTTGGCTATAATTGGCTTTAGGTTGTGAGGATATGTGGCTATGAGTCAAAGAATGCTTCGCTTAGTAGGAAAGATTGAAACCATTGATCACAAAGAATAATCATACAATTTTTATTACAAACTTGTATAAGTTACACCAAATAATTCACCTTTGATTTTCTAGCTATTGAACCTTGCTTTCCTATACAGTTTGTCACACATAATTACACTACTTAACTATTTGAATGATTTGTCAACGGGTCTAGCTCAGTGGAAAAGAGCTTTGATTTGCTGACATGTGGTCTCTAACCCTCATGACACCTTAATAGTATGTGTATGAGAAAACACCCATCACCCTTCCTAACTTTGGCAAAAAAGAAAAAAAAAACTATTTGAATGATTTATTTCCACACATAAGTTTGACAATATCTCTTAATCTCTTGTACCAAAATTCTAAGAATGTGAAAATATATAATAATAAAAACTTAACAAAATAAAACACGATATATAAGTGAGGGGTTCCACTACTAATAACACTGAGACTTTTTGTGATATAACGCTCACATGATGGACTATGAATGTGGTTAAATGAGGGACAAAATAGGTGTTGGGCCAATTATAAGTAGGGTATCTACCGGTCTCTTTGAAATCTTAACATGGTATCACATCAAGTTGATTAATTGTGTCCAAATTATTGGGTGTCTACCCAGTACATGATATTCACGTGCTTGACTTGAATGAACGATGTGGAATTGGTTGTACATGTGCGCCACTAATGGTCGATCGAACATGAGGAGGTGTGTTGAAGAATGTAAAAATATCATATTGGAAACTTAACAAAACAAGATTTGGGCTTGGTGGCCTCCTTCCCCGCCCCTCCGGCCATCCCCTTTCTCCCCTCCTCTCCTTCCCTCTCCTCCATGTCCTTCCCTCTCTCTTGGGGTTGTTTACTTGTGTGTGTGTGTGTGTTTACAATTTCTTTAGTTGTAATAATTGCTTCAACTCTTTGTGAGTTTGGTGTTTGTTTGTAGTCTACTCTCTACATATAGTTTCAATTTGGGAGAGTTTAAAAGTTGTAGTTGTATTGGTAATTTTAGGCACTGTGGTTTATATCTTACTTGTTTAAGCTTGTGACTTTTATGCCAAAATTTCTCTGGCCTTATGTGGCTAATAACACCCCGACATTTTCTGATAACGGCCTATGCAGTGCGCCACCCTCTAAAATGTTTCAAAATGTAAAATATAATCTTTAAAGGGAATTTTTTTTATAAAAAAAAAAAATCAATCAATGCCCTAGGTAAGAAATCTGCTGGATGATGAAAAGCCATATAATTATTAGGTCTGAGCCACGCTAATAAATCAGCCATGATGCTCAGTGGAGCCATATTCCATACACTTTGAAATTTAATCCGAGAATTACGGGAGAGGGTCTCTTGATCTAGTCTTTAGTATTTGCTTTACACCGAATTGTCTCTCCTTTTACGTCTAAGGAATTATAGCAAAGTAAGCACGCTTTAGCATTTCCTGTATATCCTTTCCACTTTTCTGTTTGTTTTCCTTTCTTTAATTCAACAACACTAAAAGCCCGACAATAAATAAATATTATGCTAATGTTAAAGGCAGCACCCAGGGCTACTTCTTTTTTTCCAGGAAAATAACTAATATTATTATAACCGAACGCTGACCTTCACTCCCTTCTAGATATATATCCGTTTGATAATTATTTTATTTTTACTTTTTTTTAAGAAAAAGAAAACACTGAAAAATAAAAACTTATTTGGAAACAAATTTCCTTTTCTACTTTAGAAAAGTTGAAAACTAGTTTTCAAAGTCACCTTTATTTTTTAAAACATCTTGAGAGTGTTTTTCGTTTTCTTTTTCTTTTTGTTATGCGAAAACACTCCAAGATCTTGTTGTTGATCGACTACGCAACTATCACACACAAGCCACGCAAAGATAAAGAACACACAAATTGAAAGGTACACACGCACACAAAGAACTCAAGAATTTATAGAGGTTCAGCGTTGTGCCTACGTCCTCTTAATGATCCCCGAGAAACTGAAAATTGAAAACCGAAATGGTTATCAAACATGCCCTTAATTAATTTTATGCTAATGTGCCCCATTAGTTATATAACCACTAAAGTGAGATTATTAGAAGAAAATGTCTATATGGGTCTAACTAATCTAATTATCATTTAGTGGTATTTCTCTTCTCTATATGCTATAAGAGATCTTAACTTTCTTACCTCTCCCCGCTCATCAAGAAAAGAAAAGCAAAAAAGAACCAGTTTATACATTTGAAGGTGGCTAATTAATGCATTGAAGTTTAAAATCCAAGTTTTATGTATTCTGAGTTCAAACAAATTTTAATATTAACGGATGCAAAATCTGATCCTCTACTGATTTCCTTTTTTATCACTTAAATTGTTCACATACATGATGATTTTCAAAGTAAAAAATTCGTTTAAAAGAGAGAGAGAGAGAGAGAGAGAGAGAGAGAGAGAGAGAGAGAGAGAGAGATATTGCTTTCTTTTAAAGATAGACGAGATGGATTGAGATAGAAGGTTCAAGGTTGGCCATGTATGGTAGTGATGATTATAGAATTAAAGTAAGGTGTACATATATTAATCCAATATGAGGATAGCTTTTGCTTTTGCAGACCAAGACATTATGAATTCAACTCCCTCACTACCATCATCATCATCATTTGCTCACAAACCAGATCTCACATATATACAAATATAATTACAACCTCATCCATCGTACGCATTATAAACAATAAAGATGAAAAGCTTTTACATCGATCATCCATGAAATGCAGGTAATACATGGCTTAATTTGTTAGCGCTAGCCCAAGTTAGAATGGGGCGAGCAGAGATAGCTGACTGTGGAATTAGATTTGACTCTTTCAATCCATCTGTTGCTATGCTAGCTTGCCGATTGGATAAGACGGAAAAAAAAATAGTGAGCAACGGATCACAGTTATCTTTTAAGGGGAAAAAATGGTAAATATATAGTGAAAAATAGTAGTAGGTTGTTTGGTAAACAAACTAGCTTCAATGTGAAATAATTCAAAACATATATAAGCGGCCGAAGAGCGTTTGCATCATCGGAGGATGAAGAGATTTATTGAACAATTGGGGTGGTGAGGATCTTAATTGTAACACCCGAGCCATGAAGAGCCATGGTTTCTGCCATATATATGCAATTCTATGATCTCTGTCTTGCCTTTCGTTTGCACTAAAATTCAAAGTTTTTAGGGTTTTACCTTGTCTAGCATAGCATCCACTCGAAATCAATTGATAATGGGTAGAGAGACCTAAGATCATTTACATTACTAAGTCAAGGTTTTTATTTCTGATATAGGATAATATTCTTAACACGTTTGGTATCCTTGTTATTATTTTCGCATACAAACCATGTTTTCCTTAGAGTGCTGTTGAACCCTAAAATTAGTTGAGTACACCCTAATATTTAAATGAAAACGTAAAATTAACTAAGTACACCCTATTTAACTACCAAAAATACCCCTGGTACACCGTAATACACTATCACACAACACCCTAATACCAATCTTAAACCAAGTTTATCTTTTTTACATGAATTCGTGCCCTCTTTTCATATTTTGGGTTTGTATCAAAATCTTTAATTTCATAAACTGTTGTGGGAGTAGATTTGCTAGCTCCTTCAATTCAAAGCTTGATTCTTATAAATCCTTATGATTTTCTTTATTTATTTCTTATTTTCGGATTGAACTTGTTGCCCTCCAAATATGTTCTATTATCTTATGAAAGTTTTATGGGTTATTTTTCTTTCTTTTTTGGGGTAAAATTAATTCAAAGACAGACTCTGAATAGATGTATTTCACCAAATAATTCAACAACACAATGTATCGTTGAACACTTTGAAAAGTGAAATTCATCAAATTTGCAAAACGCAGCTATAAGAGCATCCACAGTTGGGGGGTGGGGGGGGGTGTAAATACTCTTTTTGATTCAATGGGAAACTATGTAAATCTAAATATGTATAATTGATTTGTTTGTCTTAATTCGTTTTTGTGTTAAAATTTTATTTTGTGTTAACTTTATAAAATTAATTTTTTTTTGTATTAAGTTAATTTTATTTTTTAAAATAAATAGATCTAAAAATATTTAAATTCGGAGAAGATATGATTTCATCCAAAAAGAACAGTTGGATTGTAAAATTAAAGCTGCTGCCTAATTCAAGCTGTTTGTTGTTGGCATGTTTTTCAAAAATTAAAGCTGCTGGACTTGATTTAAATGTTGGCTATTGCAATCTAGCCGTTTGGGGGGAAGATGACAACCAAAAAATTGCGTAGCATATGAATTTTTGTCCAACAGTACTGTAGCCGTGGGTCCTACCTTTTTATGCTGACTTTTCTCTCTTTTTCCCCTCTTTTTCTCAGCTGGGTCCCACTCGAAGGAGATGTAAAAAAAGATATACAATTGCATTTAAATTTACATCTCATGGTGGTGATGTAATTATACATTCATTTACACCCCCCATTGTGGGTGATTCCGATCACAACGAGTGTATATTTAACATACACCCCGTTATACACCTCCCCACTGTGGATGCTCTAAGTGTTAATATTTACCACACACTACAGTCTACTTCGAAATGTGGGGCACAATAACAGTAAGAATGATGATGTTCACACAACTCAGAGATGAATAATACCCACACACACAAAAACAAAAAACAAAAGTAACATGGACGAGAAGAGAAAATATTAAGTAACATAAAGCATTTAAAATGAAAATGAAAGCCGTCTATTCTAGTTATGAAAAAACGAAGAACCAAAGCTATTCACAGTAAGAAATTCAAAAACCAAAATACACCCTTTCCGCAAGCACATAATCCACTAGGAAGTTCATCTGAGCTGACATCAAATCGTTGTGAAATCCGCTCGGCGTTTATTTTGCTCGTTGCGTTGTTCGCTGTGGGCACAAAGTAATGCCAAAACTTCTCTACATTTGATTAGGGTTGAATATGGAGAGTAGGTGTACTTATTAAAACTATATTTGTTTCACAATTCAATGTATCCTTTTTTGTCATTGTATATTAGGGTAAATTAGTAATTCAATAATTAGTTTGGTAGTAAGGTGTACTCAGTTAATTTTAAGATTCGTTTAGCAACACTCTTGAACATTATGAATTTTTTTTTTTTTTTTAAGGGTTATGAACATCAAATTATTGGTTATATTTATCATTCGTGGGAAACTTGGAAGCACAGTTGGTGGGCTTGAGTCTCATGAATCAGCCGACAAGTTAAACACCTCATGGGCTTGAACTTAAGGTCTAGCATACAATTTCTTTACGGCCGGTTTCCTTATTGGGCTTGTTTTCCAATAATAAGCAATATCAGTGTTAAAGTAGCACTGGAAGATATGCATGCTAGGAACAGCTTCTATAGAAAATGTTTCTGCTCAAAGCGCTTCGGGGTACTCTATCTGTGGTAAGGTTCTTGCTTGAACTTAAGGTCTAGCATACAATTTCTTTATGGCCGGTTTCCTTATTGGGCTTGTTTTCCAATAACAAGCAATATCTATCAGTGTTAAAGTAGCAATGGAAGATATGGATGTTAGGAACAGCTTCTATAGAAAATATTTCTGCCCAAAGCGCTTTGTTGGGGTACTCTATCTATGGTAAGGTTCTTGACCCTGCTTTTGCTGTTGAGCGGGTAAGGCTATTCAGTTAGTCTGACGACGGGCTCGTATGTATAGAGAAACTCGCCTAATCTCCAACGACATAGCCTAATTTTTTTGGTACTTGTTACCTATTCCTTTCATCAATAATACTACCGCTCTTTTCTCAAAAAAGAAGAAAGAAAAAAGAAGGTAGCATTGGAAGATATGCAAATTAGGAATAGCCTGGTCAAAACGCTTTTATTAAAAGTGCTTTTGATAGAAGCAAGTTGAATTTTTTGTTAAAAATCCAAGTACTTCCTGAATACTTCTCCAAAAAGCAATTAGGGCTTTGCAGAGGAATTAGGTCTCTCTACTGGGAGGAGGAAGGCATTTCAATTTTAGGGTTTCTATGAAGAACTACTTGCACTTGGTGAAAGGGAATCAAGAAAAGGGAATGGAGAATGAATAGGGAGTTTTATTGTTCTTGAATTAAAAACGGCATCGATTTAGTCTAGAGCAATGCTGCCATTTGCTCAATTTTTTTTTTTTCTGGAATTGTTCCAAATGATTTTTTTTTTACAAAGAAAAATTATCAATTAGTTTAAATTGGGGGGGTGGTTTCGAATTTATTTTATCTTGTTGATCATTGTCACAGGTTTAAATAATTGGTATGCATAGTAATAAAGAACAAGTGCTGATAACTAACAAGTAGTCGCTTTGGCCGAGTGGTTAAGGCGTGTGCCTGCTAAGTACATGGGGTTTCCCCGCGAGAGTTCGAATCTCTCAGGCGACGTTCTCACCTTTTTATGTTTTGGTTTTTTTACTCTTTGCTGGAAAACTTGACATTTATTTTCATTTAAATGATGTGACGTGACAGCCAAATATTGAGACTGACTCTCCACCTATTTTTATTGCCTTCACTACTTCGACTCTTCTCTGAGTCTATGACGAATTGGGTAACAGAGTGTTTCATTTGTAAGGTTGGGTTTGAAACCACCCCCAAAGATATATATATATATATATATATATAGAGTTTCAGTTGATGGATTCTTCAAATAAACTTATTTAATGGACATCCTTATAGGCCTCACTACGCATTATATTACAATAATCTGAACCGTCTAATTTTTAAATATTGACTCAAATATCATATCTACAAAAAAATCACTTAAATATGAAACCATTTAATCACTCAATTAGATGTTGTTATTATAGTCTTTACTTGAAGCACCGTATTCGTTTATTTTGTTGGTCCCGATTAGATGCCTTAATGATTTTCAATTTGCCTGATTTTTTTTGTAAGGATGATCTATGAAGATTTGAAAAATGGCAATTTGGATCGTTGAAAAAAAACAATCGTACCCTAAAAGGTGTCCCTCAAATAAAAAAATTTGAGAGATCCATCAATGGAAAGGGACTATATATTTACATATCAATAATCTGAACCATCTATTTTTTAGGTATTCATTCAAACAATATTGCTCTCTTGAGGACAATATTTTGAGGACTAGTAAGGTCCAAACTTGTTACATCCGTCGGATTTAATCTAACGGCTGGTGGTGCTAGCCTCTTTAAAATACCCATTTCCTCCATCCAAATGGAAGGTAAGTGTGAACTTATATGAAATAAATATGCATGAGAGAGATATCATCAAAAGAAAAATATGAGAGAGAGAGAGAGAGAGAGAGAGAGAGAGAGAGAGAGAGAACATTGAATATATTGAATCTATTTTGCTCCTTATTAACGTCTGATTACATCTTCACATATTCCACCACATTTTTATTCTTTTGTGTACAAAACAATTAACAAATTACAAATATTCCTCATGTCTTATTCTATTTTCTACATCACTATTGACACTTCTGATCTCTAAACGAACGATGAGATATATTATTGCATGCATGTACCAAAAAGAGGGTTGTTTGAATTTGGTAAAGAAGGAAATGATGTATGCCAAAATTTGCTTTGCAAAATGGCTTGGACTAAGAGAGAAAGGAGGATATATCTTGCATGAAACCCTCAAAATCCCATTCTCCCATTCTCAAGTTTTCTCCCTGCCCATTATTTCCAAACCCAAGCATGTCCTCATCTACTTTAAACCCGATCATTTCCGTCGTGCTGTTGAAGCAATTATTATGGAAGTGGTTGTTAATAATAGTCTTGCTTACATTCTCAGCTACTTGACCATTAATATTACTCTCGACGCTTCTACTCTCAAGTGCAGGAACACAAAGGTCACCTTCTAACCCCATTTTATGGCCAGCCCCTAAGTTTCCATAATCCCCACAATACCCCTGGTCTCCAATATTTGGTAAGTTTGCTAAGCATGTGGGATTAACGTTCAGTGTAGCATCTGCATGGGCCATGTCATAGCGATGGTCAAGCATGGAGAGGGGATCGAATAATGTGTTGCTGTTGACGAACATGGCTTGCATGGATGCAGATGATGAGGAAGATGAATCTATGTTGTACATGGTCATGGTCATCATGTCAGGGTCATGCATGGGCATAAACGTTCCTCCAGTAATGTTGACATCTCTAGGTTCTGATGAATCACTATCGTTTGGTGATGATAAGGACGTGGAAATATTGTTCTTTTTCAACCTTTTCTTTAATGCAGAATTCCAAAAGTTTTTTATTTCATTGTCCGTTCGTCCTGGAAGACGTGCAGCAATCTGTGACCACCTAAATTGATAATGGGAAAAAACGTTAAGACATATAAAAAGAGTATATACTCTTCATTAGCTTTTCTACGGCCAAAACAAATGCATGGCAATGTTTAATTAGTTGCTTAAATTATACTAGTGCGTAAATGTCAATTGAGCTCTGAAACAAGCTACAAACTAAAGACACTAATTCAAGTTTGATGTCAAGCTTTCAACATGCATTAATTTAAGATTGAGAGATTTTTTGATATTATATTAGAATGCGACTGAAAATCAATTGACAATGGGTGAAGAGGCCCAAGATCTTGTAAACTCTTACGCTAGACTTTCATTCTTAGATGTGATATACCATCAACACTTATGCTAGACTTCCTTAAATTTAGGTCTGCATAGTGCGAACCCGAAAAAAAAGAAGCATTTTGAGGATTCAAACACTCAAGCCCAGGTGTTTGAACCCCCATTTCAGTTTTTGTTTTTCAGTTTGCACTTCAGGCTTCAACTGTTTTATAATAAACAGAGGGGGAAATATGTAGATGTTAATTAGGATGTATATGTGTATGTCAGTAACAAGTATATGTTACAACGTCATATAAGTTAATTTATATCCAATATAAAGTGGATATAATGGGGTAATGTTAATTTCATCATCAACTTTGTTGAACTTCATTTCCCACATCAAATGAGGCATGCATGTGGAAAAGCTTGCTGACAAACAACCTATCTGTATATATGGGGATCATATATTGCATATAATAATTTTAGATTTGAAATGTATTTATGTATATGGGGAATTGTTTAATCTCACCCAAAAAAAATTACATAAATATATATGTTGGGAAAAGCTTGCCAAACTGTAAACCTACCGTTGGTTAAGTTGATTTTTTCAAGTAGTTCATAATGACTAGGCTGATAATGAATAGAAAAGAAAATAGTACTAAGGGGAAGAAAAGCAACAGGACTCAATAATATTCTAGGGTGAAGCATTTCGAAATGGTGCTATATATGTTTATGCGTTAAAGCATTATAATAGAGAGAGAGAGAGAGAGAGAGAGAGAGAGAGAGAGAGAGAGAGAGAGAGAGAGAGAGAGAGAGAGAGAGAGAGAGAGAGAGAGAGAGAGAGAGAGAGAGAGAGAGAGAGAGAGAGAGGGTACCTGTTGCCAAGAATTGAATGGAAATGGACGATAAGTTCTTCCTCTTGGGGTGAAAATGCACCACGCTTGAGGTCAGGCCTCAAGTAGTTAATCCATCGAAGACGGCAACTCTTTCCACACCTTTGGAGACCAGCATTTCTAGCAATGTCACTCCAACATCCTTGTCCATTCGTCAACATGTACCTCATCAGCTTCTCATCTTCCTCAGGCGACCACAACCCCTTCCTAAGCTTGCTCATTATGATCTTCTTCTTCTTGTTAATATTGTTTGCTCCCTCCTCTTTTCCCATAGACTCTGGCTTTCGCATTATAATTGCTAGACCAGTTTCTGAGGGGTTTCTGATTTAAGTGGTTAGTTGGAAGGATGGAGATCTAAAAGAAAGCTATATAAGATGATGAGAAGGCTTCATGGGGTGGTAATGGTGATGATGATGGTGATGGTTGTGGGGTTTGCTTAAAATATGAATGAATAAAAAAGTTTGAGAGAGAGAGAGATTGTGTTTGTTGGTCGATGGGTGGAGTGGGAAACGGATTGGAGGGGGACCTCCATGGCTCCATTAATTCCCATATGAGAGAGAGAGAGAGAGAGAGAGAGAGAGAGAGAGATGATTATGTGAAGTGGAAGCAAAAATGTAGCTGTCTCATATACAAAAGATGATATATAATTACCTTGTGAGTGAAGAAAAATGCATCGAAAAAGACAAGAAAGAGTCAAAGACAAGAAGACCAAACCCTCCCCCCTATCAACATACACGTGAATTTGAAGTATATGGAGAGAGAGAGAGAGAGAGAGAGAGAGAGAGAGAGAGAGTACAAGAGTACTCTTTGTACACTCTCGGCAAAGTGTGGCATGCACTTTTGCCACATGTTTGTACTTAATTAGTTTGTTTTGTGTGTTGTGGATTGTTTAAGTGGTTGCATGAAACTTATTGGGGATAACTCAATTATGAAAAGCATGCTTCTCAAGCAAACTCTCTCACTTTGGGATCAATTACAGTTGTTCTCTTTGGTCAAAATTGCATTCTCAATCTCATATTAGAAGTTAAGATTGCGCAGCTAGCAATATTCCTTAAACAAATATCCTCCCAGTCCCCACTACTACTGGCATGGGCATGGCATGCAATAAAATAATTGCTTTAGTCGTTGCCATGGCCCGGCTCAAAGTAAATGAGAATTAATAGTTTCTTACCTGCACACAACCCTGTCCCGAGCTTAAAATCCAATCACAAGAAATCATCAGATCAAATCAACTCAAACGAACCCAAAATAAAATACAAATAAAAATACAAATAAAGATTGCTTTTGCAACACTTGTTCATTTGTTAACTAAAAGAAGAAACAACCAATTATAGGCATCATGATATATAGACTAGATATAGTTTCACCAGATATATATATAACTGCTCTTCCTTTATTTCAAGTTTCATCATTGTTAAGAATTTCGACTGAACATCCCATCAGTGTTGTTAATTGATTGCTTCAAGTCTTTTCTATTATTATAAGGGAAGAAGATCAAAGGGTAAAAAGAATAACCAGAAACAAAATAAAAGAAAGGCACCTTATAATTTCATTCCAGAAACTGTGCAACATTATTTGCGCAGCCTTTGCTTATAACTTGGCATATTGTTCACTAATTGGAAAGAAATTTATCCCAGTAATTATATCGCTAGCATTTTCTTTTATTTACATGCTCGCTTGTCAAGCAGTTCTAGCAAGTATATCTTATGTTGCTTGAGAACATTTCATAATTGAGTTATCCCCAATTTTATGTTTAATTAGATTCACAATCTAGCAACTTAAGTTTGGGAAGAGAATATTTCCCGTGCATAAAGTATATGTTCTCTTACCATACTGTCTCGATATAATCAGTGTTTCCCCATTACTAATTTAAACTATCTATCAAGACGACTCTTTGTATGATTGTGTAGTCTAAATTTACCCAAACTTAAGATTTCTCATAATCATATATAAAATGGCTTCCACTAATCCATCGTTATACATTAATCATAAAAAAAAGAAAAGAAAAATTGCTATTTCTTTTTAACTTGGAGTATGCATGCGTTTAGATAAACCCGAAATTTCGCTGTCCTGTATGTTGTGTCACCTAATTTTCCTGTCCCTGCATGCTAAGAGCTGTGACTTCCCAGTCATTTTCAAAGCCAAATGGCAAATCAGGTTTACAAGGGAGTCATATTCAATTCTTCCAGATAATTCCAATGAAATATTCAGTTACTTATGTTTGTTAACCAAAAACGACACTGTCACATTTTTTTCTGGGGGAAAAGTGAGTGCAAAACTCTCAAGCTACTCAAGTGTTTGTAAAAAGCCCTGTGTCCTTCTACAGCTGTCCCAGGATAGAATCTATATAATCTCATGCTTTTGAGGATGTCCGAAGCAACATGCCTGCTTGGTTACAAAGACAAGAAACACCAACTCATGACCTGAATTCATTCAATCTCACACCTTGTACTACAAACCTTACAAAAGTGAATGTACCATTAAAAGAATCTGTATCTTAAAATCTGGCTAGGTGCAGAAAAATACCAAATTTCCGCACACTGCCTCAACAAACCATGGGGTGAAAAAGCAATGCTCAGAAAACTCATGACCAAAGAAAAAGGTGGAGAGATTGATCTGGTTTGACCGTTTATACCTCTGTTTGCACATAGATTGTGGAGTTTCTATCATTATACTTTTTTTATGGGGGAAAAGTGGAGGGAGGCATGAGCACAAAAAACAAATGAGACAAAAAGTTCATCCAAATTCTAGTAGAGAAGGAAAAGGCACATCACATGTTAGAATTGCAACTTTTTTATTTTTTGGACTATGAATCATAAAGCTATTTACACAAGAAAATACTGGATTACACTCTGGAAAAGAAAAAGCATCTAATTAGTCATTGACTAATTACATAATTTACTCAAATTCCATAATCGAAACTTAATTATATATTTATAATTACGTAATTGACGGCAAATTTAGTTAAATTAAAACTCTTGCTTGACACTCTCTTTGTCAAACGAAGTACATTGGCTCATATCAATGAAATGTCTGTCCACTTCAATATGTTTTGTTTCGTGCAAATCATGTCTGAACCTTGGTTGTGAGTAAATGTTGATGGCAACTCTGTTATCTAAGTAAAGCGTTACGTTCATCGGATCCCAATTCTTTGAACAAAACCTCGAGAAATAATGTCTCGCACATACCATGACGCATGGCTTCAAATTCTGTATATGCACTTGATTTAGCCATATTGAAGTGAATAGACATTTCATCAATCCAATCTTCCGGCCAAAAGCCCCCATGAAAATTTTAAGGCAAAAAGAAGGCTGAAGCTCTGCCACAGTTGGAGGATCAGTTCACATTGTCGAAGGGGATTCTGAAATGATTGTGACAGGTTAAGATGTGGGGTTTTTAGTTAGCAATTAGACAAATTAACCCATACTTAATTCATACCAATCTTAGTTTTGGACTACTCATACTTCAATAATCCTCGATTGAAATGAGTGTGATGACACCAATCACCACATTACTAATTAGGGAACGTTTGTAAAACACAGCCAATGAACAGCTCTCTATATAAATATTTGTGCAGCAATATAACTGAACTTAACAAGCTTTGACTTCAAAGGCGAAAACGCGACAAAACAGGAAGATAAAGAACATGAAACTAGCGAGTCTCTTGCCCAGAACAATGCGGAAAACAAGCTTTTATTTGCAAATGGATGGCATCCAGATCAAGTTGCTTTCCATCTTTTTAGAAAGGGTTCAAGCACCAAAATTAAACATTTTTTTTTCCTTCTTAGAACTTTGACAATAACAGATACATGAAAAATGGGGGAGACCGCAGTATCAGTCCGTGAACACCTTTTAGAGGCTGTCAAGGTTTGCGGGTTCCCGCAAATACCTCTCCATCTGGCGTGCCCTGGTCTTAATGGACATGTCAAACACCTTCTTATCAAACTCTACCACAAGCCCACCCAGAATACTAGGATCAATCTGGCATGTAAAACAGAATCAAATTTCCATCCATTATAAAACAATTGGTGCATTGAAGAGCAGATGAAAAGACCACTACATACCTTCTGCTCAAGTATGACCTTCTTTCCCTGTCCAATTAATTCCTGCAGTGTCTCCTTCAATTCTTTCTCCTCCACAGCAGGAAGGGGCTGGTCATAGAATAAAAATTAGACAGAATATGGCATAAAATATATACAATGCATAGTTTGGTACTTGTTAGTCAACTCAATTTCCTTTCCATGAAAATTCTACCATCTTGTATCAAGTTATCTTTCCAACTGAATTGTAGCAGGGCATAATCAATGTCATCACAAATGATACTTCAAAACGCAGTACAAAAACAGAACACAAATCAAACCCATACAACATCTCATGATACCCCAGCAATAAGACAGCATTAGATACAACACCAATTCCTCGGATACTTCAAAACACAGTAAAAAAAAAAACAGAACACAAATCAAACTCAAACGTCTCATAACAACACCCCAATAATAAGAAGTCTAATTAATGACAAAGTAAGTTTTTCCATGAGATTTACGACTATTTGTTTCCCAAACAAGCACAAAATCAGCACAAAAGTAATTCAAGCAAAAACAGCATAAGTTTCTGAAATGGAACCTCCAAGGAACAAGGAAATTTTTTTATATGAAAAAAGGAGACGCCTAGCCCGGGAGGGAACATAAACCTAACCCCTCAAAGTCAAAGAAAAGCTAAACCAAACAAAAACAAAAGAGAGTCAAGTAAACCTGTAACTATGGAGCCCCAAAAGGTCCAAGGAACAAGCCAGCATAAAGGTGAGCTGAGCACCCTATTTAGCTAACTGGTTATTAATCATTTTGTTTAAACATATCGCTTCAAAGCAGGCAGCCCACATTATACTTGAAAAAACTAGAACAAAATAACCATGGACTAGAGCCCAAAGTCATTAGGGACACCAATGACCATGCTAATTTCGTTTAAGTGTTTCATACCAAATTCTGATACACATTTCAACAATCAAAAATCATTTCAAAGAAAACACAATAAAGTATTGTGTAATAAGAGAACAACTTAAAAGTACTAAAAAGACTAATGTCAGTTATGTCCTTTGGAATAAAACTCAGAAACAATTTCCGTTTCTGTAGAGAAAAGCATAGCGAATCATAATACCATCACGACAAGTTTATGTAAAACAGATACTATGAAGTATAAGTACTTCTTGCATTGCAAACCACTATGCCAAGTCCAACATTTCAAATACAAAAAACCAGCATAGTTGTAAGCAATCTTTTTATTTTCGTGAGTACAAAACTTCTACATACATTGTACTTTTACCCAAAAAAGTTGCAACAAATCAAAACTATTCCAGTGATACTTTCTTCTTTTAAATATCAAACTAAATGGCAGTATATAATATAGATCTTGATCATTTACAACCAATATTAAAATTAATGACCATTGACCAGTCACATTAGAAATGACAGACCAACTCGAGCAATATAACTTGTTACGAAAAATAAATTTACCATCAAAGCACTACAACTTACAATGACAGATGTAACAATAGCTTTCACTTCTCCCTTATGTGCCATGGTCAACTCCACAAATCTCTTTGCTATGGTTTCAAGGTTCTTTAGCCTACCATTCTGAGACAAGATAACTACAAAAAAAAAATGTATATGGGTTAGTATGTGTGTATGTACACATATAACATATACATATACATGTATAGAGAGAGAGAGAGAGAGAGAGAGAGAGAGAGAGTTTTAATTAAGCAACCATGAGAACAATTAGAATTAAAAGCAAGATCAAAGTTGAGTGAAAGATCAATAAGGAAAAGAAAACCTAATTTAATGAACATACTTGCAAACATTATAAAACACCTCGGCGAAGACAGTTATTAAAGCCATTATGTTAACAGCGCATAGCCAGGTCAAAATCTTAATAATAGCTCTCAAATTAGTGTTCATATATAACGCAGACAAAAAGGCTTGGTGTGAACAGTACATTGCACATACCAGGACACAATTTTGCTAAAATAGCTGTCAAATTTACAGGGCACATATAATACAGAAGATTATATTTACCCAAGTTCAATTACATACAAACATGTTAAATACGTAACTACTTTTATAACAATAACAAAACAAATAATAATGAATGTTTCAAAGATGAAGGTGTAACACAAGAGGTTTTAATCCCCGCAAGGTGAGGCATAAGCCCTTTAGGACCCAATTAGGTCGGTTTATACTTAGAAATACCCACTGCATTGTTACTGAAATTTTTCAGATAGGAAAAAAATTGCAGACAAATGAACAAAGAAAGTAAAATGCTTAGCGATTAGAGTTTTTGAGGCTTAGAGCTGACAAGGATTTGGGTTTGGAGCTGCCAAAGACGAAATTAATTTGGGATTATGATTTTTTTGGTTTAACTTTCTATTGGGAGGGAGCACATCTGACTTTCCTTTGCTTGATTCGATGCTCTTAAGTCTTGAAAGTACAAAGAAATACAGGAAAAAAAAACATGAAAAAAACCAAAGAATAAATCTAAAACAAGAAAGAGTCACTAATCATACCCAAAAAGTTCTTTGTAACATCTGAAAATTTAGCTTGAGTAGAAATGTCACTGATTGCCTTCACTCTAGTATCTGCTGGCACTGACAAATCCTTTGTGAACTGAGAAAACGTAGGACTTCTCTTCGTAGACTCAACAATGTCAAGAATCTCAGACTCAACCTTCTCCAAGGCATTAGCTTTTACTGCAGCAATGTACAAAGCAGAGGCATAGTTCCCAGAACCCCCAAACAACACCAGAGGCACCTGGCATTCATGGCAGAACAAATCAATATAATATAAATAATATGATTGAATTCTGACACAGTAAGCACATACATCAGTTGTTTTATATTACTAACACTTCACAAAATCTAATTATAAGTCTATTGAATCTCACTGTACCTCGAAACATAAATTTAGATATTTGTTTTCCTTTTTCCAAACACCATTAAAACCGAACAAATGACACACTAATTCGTATTAAAAAGTATACATAACAAAAGATATAACATCCAAGAAATGTATAACATCTTCGAGCCCTGCTCAATAATAAACATCACTCCTGCACTTGATAAGGATTTAATTTTCTTTCAAAATGAAAATTGTAAGGCATAAAATCCCAGAAAATGTTAAGCCAAAGAATTCCATTACCTTAACCTTCACTTCCTTCTTCCCAGGTGCGGTAGAAAAATTCTTTGACAACTGCAAGTACCAAATGTGAAACAATGAAAATTCAACTGTAGTTGACATAAAGACCTCCTAAATTTTATTTTTAAAACTTATATTAAAACACACAAAGAGAGACGCTGAGGAATAAAGAAAGCAAATTCATATAATGTGAATCATAAATCTTCTTCCTTTCAAATTTCCACCGATTCTAATCTATCGGTTTGGCTCAGTTAACGCACATTTTTCGCCATCTAGAAACAAAAACAGAAATGAGTTTTTTTTTTAATTATTAAAATTTCTAATGAAGAAAGTAAGCAAACTAGATCAGACATGTAAAAATCTGTTCTTTGCATTTCTGTGATTTGAGAATCTCTGTACCTCAGAATTGGTGAAAGTAGGGCAAAGTACAGACCGCTGGGCACTGGACCCGTGGGCGGCGGAGAGCGAATCCGATTTGAGAATCTTGGTTACGAGAGGAAGGCTCGATCGGATTCGATTAGCAAAAGCCATTGTCAAGAAACCCTAATTTTCTGTCTGTTTCTCTCTCGCACAGTCCTGCACTTTCTGCGTAGCCAAACAGAGCTTCGAAAATGAAAACTAAAATAGAGGCTGGGACAAGTAGCGAATAGTAATTAGTCATCCAGGCGAGAATATTACCAAGTGGTACTGACTTTGTATGCTACTAGTACGGGAGCCCAACACGTGTCTGCTAAGGTGAAACAATAGCGTACTCACCTTTGGAATAAGGTTCACAAACACTGGTTATATTTTTTTCGTAAGATTAAAACTGTAACTGTTTCGTTTGGTATTAATGGAATTCCATCTTTCCCTATAATTTAAAAAAAAAACCTTTTATTGATAAAAATTATCTAAACTTTTTTTAACAAAAAAATAATTACAGAATACTCTTACAACGGGTCAAAATACCCAAGCAAAGCTACACCACTACAATGATCTAACAACTATTGACGGACCTATTAAGGCGCAAGGAGCTACATCTTCTCTCACCAGAAAAGTCATTGTAAGTGCTAAGACGCACTCTAGGTGTTCGATGAAAAGCTTAAACAAAGTCTGTGCACATATATATTTTTTTTTTATCCTGGGCAAAACGATGCTGTTTTGGGCCAAGATTTTTTATTTTTTATTTTTTAAAAAAGAAACTTGGGCTGCCATTGCTTGGGCTTTAACCTATTTCTATCTAGGGCCTGCATAAAAAAGGACAAAAGGCTTTAAACTTTAGGGCTTTTAACAACAATACTTCCTTTTTCTTCTACAACAATTGGTTATTTGTAATGCTATTTTTTTTTATGACTTATGAATGACATTGGTATTGTTTAAATTATAAGGATATTTTATTGTAAATTTTTTTATATAAATCTTTTTTAGCCTTTCAAATTGCACCTCCGCTAAAATGTTTCTAGATCCGCCAGTGTTAATAACAACTAGGTATCAAATTCATCACAAAAATATATAATTTTAGTCATTCACGTGAACGAACCTGCGACTTCTTCCAACAAAATAAAGACAAATACTACTACCATACCAAAGCCTAATTGATTTCTTTCTTTCTTTCTTTGATCGAAAGAGTAGCAATTTGTATGAGACCTCATGTGATTTTCTTTCTTTTTCAGTTGGATATATATATATATATATATATATATATATATATATATAAAGTATGATAGTCGAACTTTTGCTGCTTGTGCAAGAGTTCAATGGTAGGGTGAAGTTATAAGTTTATAACTAGGGTGTACTTTAGTTCGAAATCGATATAATTTTACCAATTCACATCCGATCCAATATATATTGGATTATGATTTTTTCAATCCAATCAAATCATATTAGAGATTTAAATCCAATCTGATCCCATCCAATTGATATTGAATTGGATGATCGGTTTTCATAATGGAAAAATATAATAATGAAATATGAAACATTTATCGTCAAGTTTAATATAATCAAATATTTTAAAACATAAAATATAAATGAAATGCTAGAGAAAATTATTTTAATTTTATAATATATCAAACATAATTCCATAAAATTACTTAAAATGTGTATAACCTTCCTAATGAAAATTACTTAATGAGCAAAATAAGCATGAAACTAACTAGATTGGATTGGATTTGATGGGATCCTCACAAGCAAATCCGTCATCCGATCAAATCATATCGGTTTTGGAGATTAGGGATCCAATCCAATCCACCAAATCATCAAAACCGATTAAAGTTGAATTGGATTGGATTGGATTGGATTGAATTAGATTGGTCGATTTGGACGGATTGGATTGGATCTTGCACACCCTTAGTTATAACTTTGAATTACTTTACTATCACTTCATCCACACCCATGTCACTTGAGTGAAGGTCGATAAACAATTACCATCTATCTATTGCATCCCATCCATCTTGTGTAATTTAGATTGCTTTTTTCTTTGTTTGATGATCCATGTTAGATTCCAGACAAATGGAGTAGTGGTTCACTACTACTAACACCGATATTGTGTCCAACTTAATCATCACTTGCATAGTCCACTATATGTGGGATTTTACACAAAAGACTTCGGTGTTATTAATAATGGAACCACTCATTATATATTGGATTTATTTTGTCAAATTCTGATATATGATGATTTTTTTTTTTGTCAAAACCGATATGTGAGATTTCATGGCCCCTCACATAAGACCGCCATATAGTGGACTGTGCGTACAGCCAATGTCACATCGGTTGTTATTGGTGCTCTATATGAGGGTCCAGTTAATCAGTCAAGCCCACACTCAAAAACCACATATTGAGTAAAATGTAAGAGTAAATGCACAATGATTTAGGCCCAGTACGTGGTTTAGCTCCGTTTGCTTGGTATACAAATCGGACAAGCTGAAGCTGAAGCTGAAATTGTTTACAATTGAGGTACGTGCTGTTCCACATGCAAAACAAAACACAAGAATTTGGACAATCTTCGTACTGCACAAAAGTCTTTCCCAAATGCTCGCTTTAGTAGGGAAAATAATAGCATAGAAAAGATGATAAAAAAACATAAACGACTTGGCAAATCGACATTTGAAAGCTGAATTTGCAAATTCACTAAACCTAACTATACCACATTGCCGAATGTGAATTGTACCACATTGGTGACCACATCCTCCCATCATATGTGAGAGACACACAACTCTGACCCCTGTAAGAATTGAATGTGGTCATGTAGCATCGGTCTTGTAGAGTTCATCGTCAGATACATCGTGCTTTCTCCACTTTCACGGCCTCTTTGTTCAAGCAACACTACACTGTAATCGAAATCGGGAGATAGAGAAGAAAGAAAGGAAAATTTACAATTGAGAAGAAGGTGTACAAAATGAAAGCTGCACTTTAAATGTTTAAAGCTAAGCAAGATTGAAGAGTTAAGGAAAAAATTAAACCTCACATTAAAAAATAACAGAAATCTTGTTAATAGAATTAAAGAAAAGACAAACCCCAGTTTAGTTTGTAAAACAAGACATAGAATGTATGTAAATCACTTTAACAAATTTTACCTGCATAGGTGACTAGCATGATTATGCTAACTATACATAGCAGTTGTAGAGGATCTATAGAATGTTTGAATCCAATAAGCATTTGAACTTTGACAAAAAGAAAAGAAAAGAAAAAGAAAAAGAATGGTATGACATAGCATTACAGAATAATATATGTATATTTTGTATCTACCAAAATAATTCATAATAGTATAGTTTTAATACCAGAGACAACTTGTAGAGGATATAACAACCACTAGCAATATTAGTCTACACCCAATAGCATTTTAAAAAACTACAAGAGTGATCGAACGAAATTAGGATGGTTTACTCATGCAATATGTACATACCTCTAAGAATCTTCTAATACTTGATCTTCCACATTAGAGAGGAATGTGATCTATCAACAGCATAACTTAGTTGAGAAGACACAGACCCCGTTATTTTATGACTCAACAACTTAGACGTCAATAAGGAGAGCAACTCCTTATGCCGTGATTGCTTTCTCTTCAGTACTTGGATATAAGCAAATAAACCAAGCCACTCAACTTCTCCCTTTTCCAATTGAAGTATTGGTTGGAAGTCAGAACCATTATACACAGAACGCATCCTTCTCTTTATGAGCACGTACATGTACCTAAAATCAATGCAACAAAAAGATCATAACTCCTCCAAAAAGAGGATGTAAGAAATCTTGTTATACTTAACATTTTGGATAACTGATGAATGAGATACCTCGTAAGGAAAACCAGTTGTAGCTAGCTTTAAGTATATCAAGATCTTAGTCAATTATTAAAGCTCAACTAACTTCCATGTGGAAAGACTGCTTATTATTGACGAAAGACTTAGAAAAGATAAAAGACAAAGTAACAGAAGCATACCTCAAAGATCTCTTGATCATGTTAGCATAGGATCTATTGCAAAGTTTCCATATGTTTGATAAGTCGCGAACATAACAATGGAACTTCATTGCACATAACAAGAACGCTTGGTAGATATTTAATCTCACAACAGATGCTGAATTAATGTTGGAATCAAAGAATATCGGATGACATTTAGGTCTCATATAGTCACACAATTTTTCCTTCAAATGATGACTAGGTTGGCCTTGCCAGCTGACAGTAAGAGTTGAACTTAAATGGTTGCTCAAATACCTGATAAACAGATGAAACAGGTTACTCAAAAAACTTACACCAGGAATGATATTGTTTTGACACACTTGATCATAGTGTTACCATTACAAAAGGCCACAACCATTACAAACATGCAATAGATAATCGTCATCCTGGAAAAATGGGTAGTTTAAAACAGACATTGCTTTGGTAGACTGCAGACATGAGAAATTTATAACCTCTTCGGCAGTGCATGCATAAAACAATAAATATAATTGTTATTAGTCCTAATAAATTATGAAATATAAAATTAATCATATAAGGGAATTAACTTTGTGTAGTCTGCCTGAACTTCGAGAGTGCAAGAATTGATAAGCAAACCACAATATCGAAGGAATGATATGCCGTCTTCACCAAGGTATACCCTGTTTGATGGCAGCCTAGGCATCTGTCGAATATTAAAATTTACACCAAACTTTTTCTCATTCATGAAGCAGTTGTAATCCCGAAATCCTCTTTGCAACCTGGAGTAGAAGCTAGAAGCCTGCTTCTTTGAAGTTGAAATGAAAAGAAAGTCATCAATAAATCTTACTAGAAAATGACTAGAGGACGAACCAATTTTATCCTCACTACCACTCTGTGCAGCAGAAGCATCTTCAAAAGTATGTCCTCTTGATAAATCTACTCTCGTAGGTTCCCAAGTTTTTTCAAGAAATGGAAATATCACATTCCTGTCCAGATGTCCATAGTATAATGAGCAAAGCAAAGAAGACAAAACACTTCCTTGAGGAATGCCTACACCTTGCAAATAAAACTTCTTATCCAACTGCAGAACATTGCGCTTCACATGTTGATTTAGATTAAAAAATAGCTCCTGCTTCTTCACAGACCTGCTACACTCCTAAGCATTGAAAAAACAAAACTATCAGCTAAAGCTAAAAAGAACAAGAAAGGAATCAGAATCCATCAAGATGCTGAAGAAATTTTAAGCAACTACACAAATCTCCATCCCCTTCCCCATGATCAACCTAAACGAGGCCTTCATGGTAGCAGATATAAAGTCACTAAAAATCAAATCTTCCAGTAGTAAATTTAACAAACTAGTACCATCTCAATCCTATGTTCAATTATAGTGTTTTGAATACTATTTTTTCTTCAGTTACAATTACTACTTCATTGATATCAAGCAGTTTATTTTTCTGGGATGGCTTGGGGATAAGAAGTTCATGAATATACAAAGTACACAAACTACATAAACTAACAGAAAAAAACAGAATAAATAGTGACATATTCAAAAGATATAAAATTAGTTTACAAAACCATGCCAGACACTTTTTCCAGAATACCCAAAATTACCTGATTAACAAGGACACTGTGCAATGATCGGTGTATGACAGAAGATTTAAATCTCGAGCTGGTATTTTGATCCACTAATATAGGCTTCTCATGAACCCACAAAGATTTCTTTGTGCAAAGAACTTCATAAGCATGTTTGAGAAAGTATTCATCTGTTCTTAGGACATCTTTCATTACACAAAGCAGCTTATCCTGGTCAACAGAATCAAAGGCTTTTGACACATCAGAAACAACAATAAATACATCAGGCATCATTGCCGATCCATTCTTCAAACCAATTACAAAAGGGCACAACTTTCTGTAGACATCATTGTAATCAAACACTGATGAACCTAACTTCTCTGGCTCCTTGAATCGTATAGATTTTAAAACAGCATGTGTATCACGAAGAACACGATTCACTGACTTAAAATGTTCAAATCTGACCTTTCTCTGATGCATTTTTGTTCTTCCTAGTCTTCCACCGGACCGATCTCCCAAATAGAACTCTTGCCTTGGCATTCTTGATGATGCTTTTAAATTTGCTAGCAACCTCACTCCATATTCTTTTGGACAAATCCGGAGCTTTGAAAAACCAAACAATCTTTTTCTTATAATCCTTCTAGTTGTTGCAGTATCCAAGTAATGATAGTTCTGAGCTTTCATGCAAGTAACGGTCTTATTCTTCACTTTCTCCCAAACTGACTTTTGATAGTAATATAAATCTTGCTTCCCATTCTCACTTTCAGTGACATAGAAGTTGGCTTGCAACAAAGGAACAATTATAGATGAAAAGAACCAATAAATCCAGCTTTCTAAGACTTTTTGTTTTACAAGATGTGCGGCATCATTCAATTTAGTGGATCCTTTATTAATTTCTGAACTTTTTCCATCTATGCCCTTTGGTGCCTGATTATTCATGCAGCAGAAATACTGTTTATCTGATAAAAATGGGAACCTAGATGTTTTCAATTTATGCATACATTGCTTTAAAGAAAATTTTTCAAATCTTCTAAGACAAATGAACTTGGAAATATTTCTCCTCAACATTCTCCAGTTAGAAGGAGTTCCTAGCAAATCTGGTGGAATAATACTCCTACAAACAGCCCATACAAAGGACACCACCTGACTTTTCAAGCAGTAAGACTTAATTTCCTCAGAATGAGAATCAATGGCTGCTGGAGAACCATTGCAAGAATCAGTAGTACAACACTGAGATTTCTTCAGTACACTGTTACCCCGCCTTTCTCCCTGATGAGAGTCAAAATCATGTTACCTTCTTATAAGAAGGGGGAAAGTATCGCAAAACATAAATCAAGAAATATAAAATGTTGAAACTAAAAGCACTTAGTAAGCCAACTTCATGCCTCGTACACTACCATCATACATCTCACAAAATATCAAAATAGAATGCTGACCTCAAAGATGCAACCAGAATTTTTAATAGCATTCAGATTTGGAGATGTAATAAAACAATGCTTCTCCAATAATCTCAAATGATGGCAATGCCGAGCTCTGCGTATGAGAATTTTAAGCGACTTAACAAGTGAGTGATACCTGGAAAACATAAGCAGGCAATTAACGTTCATGAACAGGAAGACCACACACACACACACACACACAAGAAATTTGATAGGAAAGACATTATAAATGGCTTAAAAACAAAGATTACAAGCCTAAGATGACCATAATGATCTAAACAAGTTCTCCCACACACAGAGAAGAGAAATAAAAAAAGTCATATATACAAAACTACTTAAAAACAAAGGTTGTAGGCCTATAATCAGCAATCCAAATAGTCATTCCTCATAGTCAGCATAATATATCAGGTTTGTGTGCTCCAAGTTACAAACCTGAAACAACTGCAACCAATAATCGTCATCAACATATTTATCCAAAATCTGGTCCCATCAATTTGATAGAAGCCAATGAAGGCACATCAATTATTATTTCATTGACCGATGACTATCATTTTATTGAGGCAGCTAAACAGTAAAAACAAGAAACGGGTTTTCTCAAAAAACTCTCCTACTGAGAGGCATACCTTATCATGTTAAAATAACAAGAAAATATGAAAACTGCACCTCAGAATGAATGCACATTCCAGGGGCATGGAATGAAAGACTTCCATTCCAGTGTTTAAAAATTCTGCGAAGCAAAAACCAGGGAATACCTTTTATTCCCATTCCCATGTTTCATTTGTGCAGAAATAGGAATTAAAATTTGTTCAGATTTTCAATAATACCCTTATTAAAAAGGAAGAAATGCCAATCATTTTTAAAGCCAAAAGTTGTATTTTTAGTTTATAATGGGGGCAATTCAGTCACAAGAAAATGAAATAGATCCATTTCCAAAGCAAGGGAAAAGCAAACCCAAGGAGGTCAAAGGGTTTCACGTTCCCTGTTTCATGGGAAGTTGATAAGTTGTTAACCACGCAGCAGATATGACATTCCTATGAATATGCTTGCTAAACATGGGAAGGGAATCTCATACCCATTCCCAAGTCACTAATCTGTGAACCAAACAGGTCCTTAGCCATTAGACTCATACTGGCTAGTAACTAAAAGCTACCATTTACGCATTCCTTATAAAACAACTACAACAGATAGTCCGGTACCACTGAAATTGAAGCCAAAACCATAAGGCCTCACCAAAATTAAAAATACAAACCATTATTCCTGAACAGCATAAAATTAAAGATTATGTTGTAACTCCAAACTGTTATCAAGAATAATGAGCAGCTTACAGGCATGCAGAACCCATGAGACAAAGACCACTTCCATGAGGACATATCTTGGACAGAGCACTTTCTATGTCCGACATACCAAAAATACTCTTAACAAGAGACTCTGCACCGACAGAATTGGGCTTTACAGAATTCAGCACATCTGAAGATCATTAAGGACAATGCATTCAATATCGTTTGAAAAAGATAATAATAATACACAAAAATGGCAGCAGGAACGCATAAGTGTACAGCCAAAAAAAACCTAAGATTCTTGGGGAATATATTATAATAGGAAAAGAAAAGAACAAGATTGCACCATACATAATCATCATTTTTCAGGGAATTATGCATGAAAAGTAATTATCTCAACAATTTATTGTTGAGATAAATATATGCTGAGATGGTAAGGTATAATTAAAATGGACAACATTGCATAAATAAACAAAATAAAATGCAAAGAATATATACATATAGATTTTGATCACTTGGTCACTATCGACCTTGAAAATCCAAACCAATCATTAGGTCAAAATCCAATAGTTTCTTCAAATCCTAAAAATTTATAGAATTAATGCCAACCATTGGAATTTAATCCAACATATGGTCACCATGGATTCTTATGGTCAATGGTAGTCAAGAGACTGGAACTGTGCATCTTTCTAGTAAGTATGTATGTATGTATATGTATAGATATATACCACACACCAAAACTAGTACAAAAGGATACGTCTTTTGGGGAAAACTGATAACGAGCGTTCCAAGTTAAAGAACATGGATTTTCTGTCTATTTCAGCCCCTTTGGCAACCTTTTGTGGAACCTGGAACCCCAAACAACAGCACTGCCATATAAAAACACTTGAGTAAAGTACACAAGGACGGCAAATAAACAGAAAAGAAACTTGCTAAAGTCTGTAAGCCTCCAACATTTCAGACCTTTTTTTTCCAATCAAACAGTATTGAGGAGCCCCTCCAGAGAGGCAGGAATCAGACATTTTACACAAATTTTGAGTAAGAAAATTGGAGGATTTGTCAAAGCACCTTTGTATCATGATGACCTGAGCTCGGTTTCAAGCAACAAGAAAGCCTGCCAGGTAAGCTTTCTTTGTCAGCGAGAACTGTTGTGAAAGGACCCTTAACGCTGGTTTCTTGAGAAGTTAATTGTCTGCGCTTCCTGCAGCGCTGCCATCTAAATGGTCTATTACGCTTTTTAAGCCTTTCTGAACTCTGTTGAAGTTCATGATTTAAATTACCCTCATTGCCATCGCTAACAGTGCTGGTTGTTTCCATAGCTGCTTCAGTATGGCCATGCTTATTCCTATCAAATCCACTATCACTGCAGCAGCCATTGCAGGTAACAGAACTGAATGTTTCATCAGTGCTGAAAGAACTACCGAGCTGCTGTCTCTTCAACATTGACTGTATGTTATCATCTCTTTCCCTCTTTTTCCAGGGTCCTGAGATAAAGTTGCAGTTCGATCATCCTTTAACGGCTAATTCTAGATATGAGCAAGTAGAACAACATAAGAAGAACAAAAAGCTTAAAAATCATAAATCAGAGACCTGGAGAGATCATAAGAAAAGAAGTGGCTCCATGAAAACACATTATAAATCAACATGGACGTAGAAACACACTGAGTAAGAGCAGACCAAGAAAGATCAGGCATTGTAAATTCCCTAAATCCTGCAATTATGCTGAGGGCATAACTAAGAACCATGATCAATTAGTAACATGTTAAAGGATTAGCATGTTATTTACTATTCTAGCCATATTTCGCATCACTGAAGAACAGATATTTATCTTATATTCTCTATTCCTTGTGTGTCTAGAATTGTATAATCTATTGACTTCCTGCGCTAACCGTTTAATATGTCTAATACCCAATATATCACTTGAAAAATGGAACAATCCAATCCCCTGCATTGATCAAGAGAGAAAGGGAATTGCCACATATACATGCTCAAAACACAATGAAATGCTAAAAAAATTGATCTTTTTATCTCCTAAACACAAAGCATGACTGCATATATATGAATCATGATTTTCTCAAGATAATTGAAGATATTTATACATCTTCTGAGTACTTCAAAACACAGTACATTACATTATAAACTCACGATTACCACATGGATTTTGCAATGACTGTTGATGTAGTGCCTGCGGTGCAGGCTTCAACTTCTTTGGACATAAGTTACTAATAGGAAGACCTGTGACCTGCTCATGTTTCTTACGCTGAATTGGCAAAAATATAGACGCATTCCTTAGTAAATAAACCATAATACCATCCCCAACCTGCCATACAAAATTTCCACCATAATTGAATTTCAAAATCCGAACATAAAACTAAATTGCATCATTAAACACAAGTAATCAATGTGTAACACTAACATACCCTTTCTAATAGAAGACACCAAGCCGAAGAATTAAGAAGCTCCACAATGGGGCTTGACTGATTACACTGCCAAATACAAACAATAAAAAAAACAAACATTATATTTTGTACGTCTATAATGAAATTCCATAAATTCAAAATATACATAATGAAAAAAGAAAAAGAAAAAGTATTTACCTTATCATAACCAGTACATATCACATTGGAAGACAGAGGTTGCTCAAGCATCATCACTTCAATCACCGCCCTCACAATCTGAACACAGTAAAACGCAATTTTTACACAAATACACAAACAAAAACAACACAAGGAACCAAATATATATTCACGTGTATGACTACGAGTACCTCAATTTGGGACCAATGAGAGTCGGGGGAAAAGTGAGCAAGCGTAGGGGCGCGTTCCCAGACGACGTAGCAGTGGTTGAGGAGGTTGCGGTAATCGGAGGGGTCGTTGGGTCGGAGAATGAACGACATGCCGTTGGGCCCGCTGCAGCTGAGGCAACGGCGGCCCTTGCAAAAACGACAGTGGTCAGGGACTGACGACGAGGAATGAGGAGGGAGTAAGGAGTTGATGGCGTCGGCCAATGTGTGCGGCCGGTTATGGAATAGCCGGCGGAGGACCTCCGGAACGCGGCGTTTCTTCCGCATTTCTCGGAAAGTGGGCAGAAAAATTGGAGGTCTGAAAAGTGAACTTTTTTCTTGGTTGGCACAATGGACAGTGGACTGGACTCTGAAGAGACGAGAAAATCTTACGAATTTTAGAGGGGCAATAAAAGTGCGCCATTTCAGTTCAATTGTTTTTTTTGTTGGGCAGTTCCATTAAAAAAGCGCGGGTTAGGTTTGGTCAAACCACTAAATTTTTGTTGAGCAACAATTTATTTCGTTTGTATTACAAACGTAGTTCCTTCTTTTCTTGGCTTTTTATCACAAATAGTTGCCGACAAATTATCATCTTTTTAATGATTTTTTGTGACACTAATGATAAGGTTACTTTCCGCACATCAAAATGGTCCCTGTCATTAGCTTTCGTTAAATATTCTGTTAAATTACTGACGTTATGTTCTCCAAAGCCATCATTTTTACCTAAAGCTCAATTAACTGAAAGATAAACACAAAAAGGATTAAAAGCACAAGTTTAACTCAAAAACATAACCAAATCATAAGCTAGAAGGGTAAGAAATAATATACAATTATGAACCGATCAGGCATCGTAGTAATTACTTACATCCCCAGCCTCTCCGCCCTCCTTCCTCCCCCAGCCTCTCCCCAGCCTTTCTCCGCCCTCCTTTCTTGATTCCTTTTTTATGGGTACCGATGTTACTACATCAGGGTGTTTGTATCCTCCTGATCAGAAATAGTATACTTCACCGTATAACTATAAGGCTAACAAGGTATCCTTGTTCTTTCCAAACTCCAGTTCATCCCTTCCAAATTACAGACTCTTCTATTTGCCCTTTGTTTTCTCTAACTTTTTCTTTACCTTTGGCCCAGTTTTCAGAGAGCAGCTCTTATGCATAAGCTTTCAAATTTCCTTTTCTTCTATAACACTTGTTTCTAGATTTTTCTTCTTTTCTTAAGTTTGGCTGGAATGGTCCTATTGTAAGTGCAGAATAGATTTTGTCTCTGGTGAAATCTCCCAAGAGATTTTCTTGTGTTGGATCTTGATCCATCCTAGTTCTGGTTCTCATCATGGAGGTCCAAGATAGTGAGTGGGATGATTTACTCATAGATGAGCCAAATTATCACTTTGATGGTAGCTATGAGGTGCAAGAGCGTATAAATAATCAGATCACACTGGTGGGTCTACTAATCGCAGATCATGAATTACCACAATCTCTGGTCAAGAATGTGTTGTGTGCAATATGGAGTAATATGGGGACGATCAAAGTTATGTGGTCCAAGGAGAATGTTTATTCCATTTGTGTAGGAGACGAGGCAGTGGCTAGGAGATTGTTGGATGGTAATCCATTGATCATCAAAGGTAATATTTTTACAGTTAAAAGTTGGCCAATTTATCATTCACTTGATGACATTGTTCCAAATCGTGCTATCTTCTGGGTTCAAGCCCATGGCCTCCCAAGAAGTTTGTGTTCGTCCGGAACTGCAAGGAAACTGGGTGCTCAAATTGGCTCTGTTATGGAAATCGAAGATGTCGAGGAAGTGGGTTTTCGTGGCTTTCTCAGAATGCGCATTGACATTGATGCATCAAAACCTCTTCCTCCAGGTTTTTCGATGCCATGCCAAGTTCAGGGCCGTAGAAAAATTCGATTGAGATATGAAGGCTTAAAAGACTTCTGCATGAGATGTGGCAGATTGGGACACTTTAGGGGTTGCCTCTTGAAACCAAATGCAAGGCTGGAAAAGGAGGGCTGGAAGTATGATGAAGAATTGCGGGCTCCGTCAATCTCTAGAAGGTCTACTTCAAATTATCACTTTGATGGTAGCTATGAGGTGCAAGAGCGTATAAATAATCAGATCACACTGGTGGGTCTACTAATCGCAGATCATGAATTACCACAATCTCTGGTCAAGAATGTGTTGTGTGCAATATGGAGTAATATGGGGACGATCAAAGTTATGTGGTCCAAGGAGAATGTTTATTCCATTTGTGTAGGAGACGAGGCAGTGGCTAGGAGATTGTTGGATGGTAATCCATTGATCATCAAAGGTAATATTTTTACAGTTAAAAGTTGGCCAATTTATCATTCACTTGATGACATTGTTCCAAATCGTGCTATCTTCTGGGTTCAAGCCCATGGCCTCCCAAGAAGTTTGTGTTCGTCCGGAACTGCAAGGAAACTGGGTGCTCAAATTGGCTCTGTTATGGAAATCGAAGATGTCGAGGAAGTGGGTTTTCGTGGCTTTCTCAGAATGCGCATTGACATTGATGCATCAAAACCTCTTCCTCCAGGTTTTTCGATGCCATGCCAAGTTCAGGGCCGTAGAAAAATTCGATTGAGATATGAAGGCTTAAAAGACTTCTGCATGAGATGTGGCAGATTGGGACACTTTAGGGGTTGCCTCTTGAAACCAAATGCAAGGCTGGAAAAGGAGGGCTGGAAGTATGATGAAGAATTGCGGGCTCCGTCAATCTCTAGAAGGTCTACTTTCCTTTTCAAACCAAAAATAAACGGTGGAGATACCGGAATCTTTGATAAAAACCATTGGAGACATATGCTGGAGCAAGAGGACGGTGGCCTATACGGTTTCTCCGACGATGAGCGCAACAGACAAATCTCTGTTCCAGTCACAGTGAATGAGCCAGCTAAGGAGACAACTGTCCCTTCTGACCTTTCTCAGGCTTCAGGCTCCATGCTTCCTGTGTCTGACCCCCCACTGGCTTCTGAGTTCTAACTCCATGCTTCCTGCGCCTAACCCCTCACAGGTTTCAGACTCCATGCTTCCTGTGCCACCTGCTATGTCTCAGGCCTATGCTTCGTCTCAATCAACAGATGTGCTTCCTGGGACTGACAATGCTGCTAATCCTATGAATGGAGTGATAAAATCAAGAGTTATAAGAATGTGGGACCCGGAAAGCGTTGGTACCCACTACAGAAACGGATCTCTTAGACTTGCCATATGGGGGCTCTCTCTTAATCAAAATTGGTGTGACCCAGACACTATTCCTCCATGGGCTTTGAATAGGGGCGCACGTGTAGCACTTTTGGATACTCAGGGGGAGCCCAACTTCCGAGCCCATATTGACCCCTCTCCCCTAGTCAATAAGCCTTGTATTGAGGTGGTGGGTGACTTGAGGAAACTGGCCCACTTGAAGATGACCAAGTTTATCAGGAAATTGTGAGAAAAGGAAAAAAGAAACTCATGGGTGAAGGAAGACCCATCTCATCAGTTAAAAAGGCCAAGTTAAATTTGAGCCCTAATCCTGGTGTTTCTCTACGGTTCTCAAATAGAGGAGGGTACATTACTCATCAGAAAAATAGAGGAGGAAAAGTCAAAGCTCGAGGAGGAAATGTCGACCAACGCCAAATATGTATCACAAGGGAAACAAATCTGCGAGAAGTGGTTGTTAGCCCCTCCAAAGAAATGGAAGAAGCTGAAAGATGATTAAGCAAGCTGAATCCGGAGGAGCGAAATAGGCTCCAAGGTCGTGGTGGCTGGCCTTCAACAGCCACACGGAATCAATGATACAGATAGTCTGGAACTGTCAAGGTTTGGGGAACCCCAGGACAGTTCTGTATTTGAAGGAGTTGATTCACTCCAAAAACCCTTCTGTTCTATTTCTCATGGAAACAAAGATGAATAGGTACAGAATGAATCAAATTAGGAGGCAATGTGGTTTTTGTAAAAGTTTTGTTGTTGACCCGGTAGGGACTGCTGGAGGGCTTTGTTTGTGGTGGAAACCTTGGGTGGAAGTGGAAATATTAGACTGGAGCAAAAATTGGATTGATACTTGTGTAAAATCTGACACAGATCATATCTTTGGAAGATTCACTTAGTTGTATGGCACTCCATATAATATGGAGAAGACCGCTTTTTAGGAAAGTATTCTTGAGTGGGATAAGGGGGAACAAATGTCATGGTTTGTTAGCGGTGATATGAATGAAGTGTTATGGAATTTTGAAAAAGAGGGTGGTGCCCCTTGGAATCCTAGAAGACGTCGATATCTTCTAGAGTTTATGGAATCTAACTCGTTGATTGACTTGGGCTTCAGCGGGCAATGCTTTACTTGGGAGAAGAAGTGTACTGATAATGTTGTTGTTAGAGAAAGATTGGATCGTTCCTTGGGTAATGCTGATTGGGTGCTCCGTTGGCCTAATACTTAAATTTTGCATGGCTTAAGAGTGGGATCGGATCATGTCCCCCTGATTATTGACAACTCCTCGTCCCCTGGTAAAAAGAATAAATTATTTCGGTTTGAGGCTAGTTGGGCGGAAGATCCAGTTTGTAAGGAGCTTATCGGAGGGTGCTGGAGTGAAAATAGTGAAGAATCTGGCATTTCAGGGTGGCAACACAAACTATCGACTTGTAAAATGAAGTTGATCCAGTGGCGTCGCGACATGGGAGCTAATAATAAACAAAAAATCCAAGTCAAGCTTAGGGAGCTAGAGAGTCTTCATATGGCTGTGGCTTCCGATAGCACTCTGCAACAACAAGAGTTAATCAAAGCTGATCTCGAAAAGTTATGGAAGGCTGAGGAACTTTATTGGTGCCAGCGAGCTCGTGTCAATTGGCTCAGTGCTGGGGACAAGAACACTCGTTTCTTCCACCTTTCAACTATTCAACGTAGGCAAAGGAACAAAGTTTCACGTCTGAAAAATGGGAGAGGTAGTTGGCTTTCGGGTGATAAAGCTATTGGTGCTGAATTTAAACTCTACTTTTCTCGGGTGTTCACGTCGGTTGGTAATCGGAATTGGGGTACTTTTTTGGATTGTATCCCTGAGACTATCAGTGCTGAAATGAATGCTCTTTTGGTGGCTCCTTTTTCTGAGGAGGAGATTTCTATAGCTGCACATCAATTAGGCTCCCTCCGGTCTCCTGGTCCAGATGGATTCCCGAGTCTTTTTTACCATAAATATTGGCATGAAGTGAAGGATACTGTGAATTCAGCTGCTGCAGATTGGTTTAGCGGTCGGTCTCATCTCAAAGAACTAAACAAAATGTATATTGCCCTTATTCCTAAAGTGGCTGCTCCTGAGTTTCCCAACCAATTCAGACCAATTAGCCTCTTCAATAGTTCTTACAAGATTCTCTCTAAGATGCTGGCCAACCATCTAAAAATGGTCATTCCTTCAATTATCTCGGATACCCAGAATGCCTTTGTTCAAGGAAGACAAATTCAGGATAATATTGTGGTTGCTCATGAGGTTTATCACTACTTGAGGCTGAAACGAAAAGGAAGCAAATTTGAAGCAAGCTTAAAGATGGATATGAGCAAGGCTTATGACAGAGTCGAATGGGATTTTTTGAGAGCTGTTATGGCAAAAATGGGCTTCAGTAACTTTTGGATACATCTAGTGATGACCTGTATCTCTTCGGTCTCATTCTCTGTCCTTCTGAATGGCAAACCAGGCTCTCCTTTCTCTCCTTCTCGTGGCCTTAGACAAGGAGACCCTCTGTCTCCGTATCTGTTTTTAATCATTTGTGAAGCCTTGTCCCAGAATCTAAGGAAACTCGTCAACGACGGAGTTATAAAAGGGATAAAAATGGGCCATGGGGGTCCGACTTTGTCGCATTTGTTTTTTGCTGATGATGCTCTGTTTTTCTTCAGGGCGGAAAGATCTAATAGTTTTCAATTGAAGAAGTTTTTCCAAGATTACTGCCATGCGTCAGGGCAAGAGATTAACTTTGACAAATCTTGCATTTTTTTTCAGCAACAATACTCCCATGAAAAGGCAAGCTGGTATCTGTTCTGTTTTTGGCATAAAAGGTGTCGTTAATCCAGGGGTCTACCTGGGTCTTCCGTCCATATGGGGAAGATCAAAAAAATCTGCTCTTGGTTATATCAAAGAAAGAATGAGAAAGAAAGTGCAAGGATGGAAATCTAGCTCCCTCTCTTTAGCAGGAAAAGAGGTCCTCATTAAAGCTGTGGCTATGGCAATTCCTGCCTATCCTATGATGTGTTTTAAATTCCCTGCTAGTTTATGCAAAGAAATCAACAGTGTTATTGCGAGATTTTGGTGGGCTAATCAAGAGAATGATTCAGGTATGCATTGGAAAGCTTGGCACACCCTGTGCATGAGTAAGATGAATGGGGGGTTAGGCTTTCGTGACTTACAG
>NW_018924168.1:13742-49854 GCF_002207925.1 Prunus avium | reverse complement strand
AACTTTGGGTGCTTTAATGGAGGATTTCAGAGGTTGCAGGGGTCAATTGACCACCCTTGCTCCTCTGTAGATCCGCCCCTGGCCGTTCGGCACCTTCCTTGGAAAGCATCACTGGAGGAAAGTCCACGTTGCATACTTTACTAAAGAGACATGGTGAATATCAAAATGACAACCACCAAAAAGTCACTCAGCCATGCAACTACATCCCAAGCTGAGAGAGTCCTATCGTACGGCAGCATGCAAAACAATTGATAAAAATATCTGAGCCTAGATAGTCTCCTCATCGGCAACACTCACACATATGGGTCAAAGCAAATCTGATGTTGACCTAAAAAGGTGTCATTGCCAACATGTTGTCGACAGAACATCCATGTCCACCGAACAGCAATACAAGCCAAAAGTCTCGAATAAATGGCATCCAATTAGAAAGCCAAGCTTATTGATCGGTAACTCAAAAACGGACAGTTTCTCTTCACCTAGGAACAAACAAACAAAAAGAGAGGAAGAAGAATGGATACGAGTCCATGTAGTGCAACATGCCGTTCGACACCACTATATCTAGCCTTTCGGCAGCTAGTACTAGCATTCCTATTCGGCATCAAGCATCAATGTGCCTTCGGCACCCTGTCATCATTCGGCAGAAGCAATGCCTTCGGTACCCTGTCAGCATTCGGCAGAAAGCGATGCCTTCGGCACCCTACCATCATTTGACGCGAGCGATGCCTTCGGCACCTCGTCATCATTTTGACACGAGCGATGCCTTCGGCACCCTGTCATCATTCGGCAGAAGCGGAGCCTTCGGCACTCTGTCATCATTAGGCAGAAGCAATGCCTTCGGTACCCTGTCAGCATTCAGCAGAAAGCGATGCCTTCGGCACCTTACCATCATTTGACGCGAGCGATGCCTTCGGCACCCTATCATCATTCGGCAGAAGCGGAGCCTTTGGCACCCTGTCATCATTCGGCAGAAGTGGAGCCTTCGGCACCCCGTCATCATTTTGACACGAGCGATGCCTTCGGCACCCTGTCATCATTCGGCAGAAGCGGAGCCTTCGGCACCCTGTCATCATTCGGCAGAAGCGATGCCTTCGGCACCCTGTCATCCTTAGGCAAGGAAAGCCTTCGGCACCCTGCCATCATTAGGTGGAAGCGAAGCCTTCGGCACCCCGCCATCATCATTGGGCGCGAGCGATGCATTCGGCTCCACCCACACCACACTATATGGCTTAGAAGAAGACTAAGGTGTTGCTCGATCAATGCACTGAAAATTACAAGTCCCCAACCAAGAAGTACCTCCTTACTCGAGAACTTGGGGGGCTTCTGTTTATACCATATTTGACCAAGCAACTAGAAGCAACTCTAAGCAAGACAAAGAGTCCCACATTGAAATATTGCAAGAAGTGAAGACTCCCTCTCATCTATAAAAGTAGACCACTCTCCACTTAGGAAGGGATCCCCTGGACTGGGCTTTATCTTTAGTCATGGGCTTCTCATTTCTCTCTTTATATTTGGGCTCAACCCCTTGTACAAATGTAAATACGCATTGTTATAATAATGAGAATATACTTCTCCGTGGACGTAGCCCATTCATTAAGGGTAAACCACGTATACCTTGTCTTCTGTATATTTATTGCTTGCCCAAATCCTCACACACATGCTAAAGGTTCTCACCTTCACCCATCAATCATCACACATCATCTCTAAGTTGGGCTAAAAAGTGCTGAACCATTTTTTAGTGTCAACAATTCTCTTGTTTTATTTGGCAAGACATTTCTATGTAATGAAATTTCCCATTTGGACCAAGAATTTACAGATCTGGATCATTTTCATTCATGCGTACTTGTAATTTCTAGACCTTCATTCTCATTTTCTGATCTTTTGTTTTAATGCAGGTAATAGTGGTTGTAATTATTTTAGTACCATTGCACCTTCTTTTGGACATGAAGCATCACATCCTCTCAAACTATCATGGAGCTCATCTTTTTGGATCTCTATTTGGTTTTGGACAGTGCAAGTATCAAATCTTCTCATACTTCATAGGATTGACTTTGTGGGATTAGTTAAAGACAATTTTTAGACTTGCCATGATGTACTAGAATCATATTGAGTAATATTAATTTTAAGTATATTAGCCTTTATGTCTTCGGTTTTGCTTCTATATATTAATTTCTTTTTGTAGAATTAAAAATGATGGGATATATATATATATATATATATGAATTTTTTTATATTATTTTTTAAATTTCAACAACGTCTAACTGTGTTCCATGAAAAATATTTCAATGACGTCTCAGGAACGTCATTAAGTTCAATGACGTGCATGTTGCGTCATATAAAGTGCTAATAGACGGCATTAAAAGGAATGTCATATTCTTCATGATGCCTAATTGACGTCATTTGAACATCATCCATGACATCGTGGATGCGTTATGGAAAGTATAGGACGACACACGGACCGCGTCATTGAAACATCATTCTATGACGCGTAACAGACACCATGTTTTTAAAAATGTTTCCATGACCCCCCACCCCCCATTCGACGACATGTGTTACGACGTCTCGTCCGCATCATTAAACGCCTTCCATGATGCAAATCAGACATCATGGAAGGGTATTTCTCTTGTAGAGTGAGTTCGAGCACTACGCAAAGGAACCAAAAAAATTTCCAAAACAAGCCCCGAGAAAAAAGTCAACTCTAAACCACCAAGGAACCCTAAGGTTAAAGTCGTCCTTTCACTTTAGAATTTTGAAAATTAAATCAAATTTCAGGACGGGATGTTACAATCTGGGTTTAAATCTTGTAGATCCTGAAAAACCTTCCTCCACATCTCGGTTCAGATCTTGTGGATCTATTTTTATGCTTCAGCCTCTTTTACTTGTTCCTGCATTTTTTTCATTCAGGTTTTTCTCAATAAACTTTTAGATGCAGTATGCTAAACATGGTAAAGTTTCATTGGTTAAAAACATTTTTGGTCATTGGAGTTAGGGTCGAAAATGATTTTGGTGACCAAAATTTTAATTTTCCAAATTTGGTCACTGTAGTGACAGTAGTTAACATATCAAGTCGAATCCATCAAAGATTTTGTCTTGCCAATGGAATTGGTATTGTAATTGACATGGGAATCAAATTCCCCTGGGCTCTGTCACATCTTTTTGAATGAATTTAGGGCTTTAGGCTCAAATTACGAACTGGGTTTTTTCTTGGATTGGTTGGCCGATTAAGAAACTGGAAGCTTCTGTCATCGACGACTTTGAAATGATGCTCGGTGACCAAAACTGTCAGGGCTCGCCCCAAATTCCCCCTTGGAATCCATGACGAACACCTGGCAGATGTCTGGCCCAATTACTAAAATACCCTTTTTGCCTTAACTCAAAACAACCAAGTGCCTATAAAGTAAATATAGTTTATAATCCCCAAACATTCAGCATGCTCAATATAAAAGCCAAACACGCATTGAACTAACAACTAACAGGCCTCATGCCTTTTTATACATAGACAAATCTCAGCAAGTCCAGCACTCAACACCCAAATAACTAATCATCAATCCCAAAATGGTTCTCAGACCCTGAATACAATATAGGGGTAATTACATTTTTGGTGACTGGGGTTAGGCCCGAATTTAAATTTGGTCACCAAAATTTTAATTTTCTGAATTTCGTCACTGTGGTGGGGTTGGGTTTGGCTAGGAGTGACGATGGTGTGGCTAGGTGTGGCTTGGCTACATGGGTTTTGGTGGTGCAAGGTATAAGGTGGTTTTTGGGCTGTTTTTTTCTAGACAAATGCTTGGTTTTTTTTTTTCTTGTCAGACTTTTCTCATTTTTTTATTTTTTTATTTTTTCAACTTAACTCACAGAATTAATGGATTTGACTTGATTTATTAACGATTGCAAGTACATTGAAGAAATTCGCAAAATTGAAATTTCGGTGACCAAATTTAAATTCGAGCCTAACCCCAAGTTTCAATGCTTTTTGGGCTTGAAATTCGAAAAATCATATATATAAAAATTCACTTGGGCTTAGTAGCTAGTCCGAACTATGAAAACCAAAACTGAACGTGATCTTAATCGGTCTGGGTTGGTTCGGCTTGAAACTCTATTTTGATTTGGAGCGGGAACCAGATTATGCCCACCCTTAGTCCCGGGTTATTAACGTTCGTTTTTTCGACTTTTTATGAGCAACTAAAAAATTAGAGCGTTCTTTCCAAATTCCATTAGCGAAAAAAAAAAAACAAGAGAAAAAGAAAAAAACTAAGCCTCTACATATATGCATGTACATGTGTATCTCGAGCCTCTACATTCAAGTCCAGTCCTCGGATTTTCAAGATCGTGTGTGAAACTTAAGCAGAGGCCCTCACATAAAGACCAAAAAAAAAATTCCCATAACTTAATGTCATAAAACAAAATTTTATCACTAAAATTCATAATCAATTAGCATGTAATGACAATAAAAAACCAATTCATAAACATTTTTATATTTACATTTGATAAAGTTAAATATTAGTATATTCGTTACAAAAATAAGCTCCTTACGCCCCCATAAGCTCCATTGCTACCTCCAATAAGCATTCTGGGTATAATAGGAATATATATATATATATATATATAGAGAGAGAGAGAGAGAGAGAGAGAGAGAGAGTAAATTGTCGTACACCCCCCAAAACTAGGACCCCAATCGAACTTAACCCCTTGAACTAAAAAATTAGCCAATTTAAACCCGAATTAATTAAAATGGCCAATTTAGCCCTTACCATTATGTTTTGTGAATTTCATCTAATTTTTGGATAACTATAAGGCTAAATTTGTAATTTCGAGTAAAATAAAGTCAAGTACATAAAACTAAAAGAAAAATAATAATAAAAGCAAAATAAAAACTAGTAACATATTTATAAATATAAATAAATTAAAAACCAACCAACCCACCCAAATAACCACTCTCTTCCCCACAACCCCAACTCACAGTCGATTTGCAACAAGAAGATACAGATCTAGCCAGATTCATCTTGTAACATCTCATCCCAAAAATCACTATTCAATTGATTATTTATTGTGAAATTATATTTTTGCCCTGGGTATAGGGGCACTTCAGTCACTTTTTGTTTGGAAAGGAATTTGGGGAATTGAGCGGCACCGTTGTATAGAGCTCAACGATACGAGTTCGTAGACAGGCGGTAGGCTCAATTCCGATTTAAAATAAAGTAATTATGATATACGGAAGTGCAGTGGCACAACCATAATTTTTGCAAAAGTTAAAATTTAAATATCTGAGCTTCTCTCTCTCCCACTGCGACACTATTGTTTCTGACGATGGTTAAGGTGCCGTCCGCCCATGCCAAGCCACTGCACCAATTGGAAAAGAACCAGCACGAGATTTTCGAGCTTTCTGTTGCCGTTTCCGGCGATTTTGGCGGCCAATTTCGATATATGAATCTTCATCCTCTACACGTGCTCTAGCTGTCTATGTTGGTATCTTGGATCGATTTTGAGGTTTTACAGACCGTTCAATATTTGACCATGGTCCAAGAATAAAAGTTGATCCCTTAGTTAGTCTAAATCTGTTGGCATAGGTATTGGCTGGTGGTTTGGAGATTTTCCGTCGTCGGAAAATATCTCAAGACACCCACTATTGCCTGCGGCAGGTGGCAGCACGTGGGCCATTGTGTGACAATCCACTGAGTTCTAAATTGTTTCCCTTGTCATCCTGAGCACGACTATATGTGACAGGACCCGCCCCGAATTCCTCGGAATCCGTGACAAACCCTGCCGTTTTTCTGACATCTAACTGATGCCGGGCCCACTTACTAAAAGCATCATCTTCTCTGAAACAAAGGAAAAGGGGTCGAGACTCCTACTGAAATTTCGACAAAGTCTCCCCTGAAAATTGAATTTTACCAAATTTTTCACATGTGAAAAACAACAAAAATAAAAGTCCATCTGCCATAATGCACAATGCAATAGCACACAGATTACAAAATAGGCCTCCGGCCTTAAATTCAATCCTACACGGGCAATATCAGAGCAGTCTAAGAATCTCTAGTTAAACAACCAAAGTAAAAGTTTCAAAGGAAATGGACAACAAGTGTCCTACAATTAAGTCGAGGCACGAAAAGAGAAAGGCTCGGCTTGGTTGTTCGGATAACGTTAATTAACCCTAAACAAACATACTAACCCCACCAGTTTGGAAAGCGATGGCAAAACATGCAACGAAAACCATTTATACACTGAATCGGCTTTAAAATCAAGGTATCCCATAATCCCAATATAACATATAACACAAACTCAAAATGGACCTTTTTCCCTTCCCAGACCACTCTCTTCTAAGACACATACATGTAAGCAAAACAAGCGAGGAAGGATCCTCACAAGTAAATAAGAATGAAAATGTATGTTTATGCTACACCGATACTAGTACCGAGGAAACAATCCAATCGAGGGATTGTTTGACTAGACCACATGGAAGAATCCTCAATAACCATGTGGCTAGGGACAAGCCGTCCAACTGGGGGACTAGACTTCCAGACACGCACAGCAGAATCCTCAATACTCATGCCGCTAAACTAAGTCTTACGCGTGCAGACTGCCCAACAAGGGCCTACGATAACACCTCGTCAAGGGTGCCCGAGTTCCAACATATCCAAGTATCCATATCCAAGTATCCAAGTGCCAGGGAGGTACATAGGGTGGTGCTAACAGCACTCCAATATAACATATCCCACATCCCAACTCATATACCATAACCATATCCCAAATTCCAAATGTTCCAATGTACCCAATCCCATATCCCAAACTCCATACCCATATATAATATAAATACCCAACTCCCACAAACAATACAAAACCAAAGTTATGACAACATAATAATTCCACAGTACAAATAGTTAAAATAATCAAATATATATATGCATGACATTCCATTTTTGAAAATAATGATCATTTAAAAACAAAGTCCACTCATAGATAATCCAAAGCTGCTTGACCTTAAAGGGTCCCGCCTGTCTCGCGTATTGAGCTCGTGGAGCTTAAGTACCTATTTTCAAAGATAAGGACTTAATTAAAACGAGTAAACCAACCACAAACTTAAATTCAACTCCTAAGTTCCCGGGATTCAAAGTGTGTCTGCACGACCAATCTAAGACCAATCTAATGCTTTCGAAATGTGAAAAGACCTCGGAAGACTCACGGTCAACTGAGTGCTCAAACTTTCCAAATTGCTCAACCAGGTCTGCGGGGCTCACGATCCTCTGATTTCGGATCCGAAAGTTCCTACACGATCCTAGAGGTATGAAGAACAACATATTGGAAATTGGAACCGATCGAACAGTCCAAACCTATCGAACCCAGATATCGCATAATAGGTGTAATATCCATTCGACTGTCAAACAACAACCAATTCCAAATCCGAGCATACCGTCGTGCTCAGGACGTCAAGGGGAGTGTTTAAGAACACAATGAGGCAAAACACAGTGGCCCACGCGCCGCCGACAGCACGTGGGTGTCTTGAGAAAATTTCGGCGAAATAAAATTCTCAAAACACCCTAGAATACCAATACCAAAATGATCAGCACACCTAAGGGATCAACTTTTGTTCTTGGACCACAGCCAAAAATTGGCTGAAACTAGCCGAATCGAAGTCAGAACAATGCGGGTTTGGCCGGAGCTTCTCAGCCTTGAAACGGCGGCGACAGCCACCATTGCTGGGTACAATGGCAATTTTTGCCGAGTTTTTCAATCGCCACTGATAAGCCTATATCTTATATATATTTTATGCCTCCTTTACTTATCTATTTTTTAATTTCCTTGGATTAAATTGGTTGTTTTAATTGGTTTTGTGAGATTTGTGAAGGAATTGTGGAAATAGGAGAAAGTGTTTTAAAAAGGGCAAGAAGATGAAGATTGGAGATTAGTCAAGTCAAGAAGCCAAGTCATTCCTTTTGTCGCAAGGAATGTTGTCAAATTTCCTAGTTCAAGATGTTACAAGTCTTATCAAGTCAAACAAGGAGAAATAAAGAAGACCCTACTTTAGAAGGAATCCTACTTTTATAACAATTGTAATTATACCTCAGATAGGTAGGATTTGTAGGAGTATTATAAATAGGGAGTTTAGGTCATTGTTCAAGGATCGAATTACCCACCATCAAATTCCTACACATTCATACTCATAGCCGAAACACCCAAAGGAGAATACAAAGAGCTTGCGCAACCTTGTCATTCTACTTGGAGAATTCAATTCCTCCCATGTCTTCATCAACTATCAAGATTCTCAATAAGTCCTTCATGAACTAATTCCTTTTACTAGGTAGCTATGAATACTCAAATTCTTTGATATTGTTAATTTTATTTATCTATACATGTTGAGTGCTTGTTACCGTTCTTAATGCTTTCAATTAATTGGCCACTAATTGCATGATTAGAAGAATTAGGTTGAAACCGGAAGGAGATTCCTAGTAAATAGCTTCTTGTAACAAGTACCATAAATTACATAGCCGACTCCGAAGATTAGGTTATGGTTTGTGTAATCTTCATTGTTTTCCACAAATCTTAATGGGTTCTTAGCTATCTAAATCCATAACTAGGAATAGAGTGGGTTGACTGTAAGGAATACAACTAATATAACTCGGAAGAGAGTATTAGTGAGGTAAGGGAAAACGATTATCAACATGTTAGGTAATTAGGATTAACAAGCTAGAAGGATTTGGGTGGGATTAGCTAGGTGAAATCGGTGCCCTAGTGCTTTATCATCTTTGTTTTCATCTTTTACATTATTTCCTTAATCTCAATTTATTTTACTTGCTTAATTAGATTTTTATCATCATAATTCTCTTTTCGTTTAATTCAAATATAATTAGAAATAAATCACTCTAGTATTTAATAGATTAACTTGATCCCTGTTGGAACGATACTCTACTTACTACTATATTAATTTGAGCGATATTGTTCACTTGCAATTAATCACATCAGCCACCATCATCAGTTGTCGGGTTTTTGAGCTAGGAAAAGGGGTGGGTTGGGTTGTGGGGAGAGAGGTGGTTCTTTTGGGATCGGAATCGTTGAATTTGGTTGCCAGACGGCGACAATCTCGCCCCTCAAAGTGGTGGCGGCAACGTCGCGGGAGAGAGAGTGAGAGAGAAAGAGAGAAAGAGAGAAAGAGAAGAGAGAGAGTGTTGGGGTGAGAGAGAGAGAGAGAGAGAGAGAGAGAGAGAGAGCTGATCTGTTTTTGAAATCCAACTTCGAAAAAATTATGGTTGTGCACTGCACTTCCGTTGACCACAATTTCTTTGTGGAAATTCCGATTTGGGCCCACTACGTGTTTACGAATTTGTGAGAGCGAGGTCTACGCGATGGTGCCACTCAAATCCCCAAAATCCTTTCGGATCGAAAAGTGACTAAAGTGACCTTACCCCAAGGGCAAAATTATAAATTCAGAATTAAATACATTGAATAAAATTGTTAAATTGGGTCGGGGTGTTACAGTATGCTCGAATTTGGATTTGATTATCATTTGACAGTCGAACGGATATTGCACTTATTATGCGATATCTGAGTTCGATATGTTCAGACCGTTTGATCGGTCCTAATTTTAAATATGTTGTTCCCTGTACCTCTAGGATCATGCAGGAACTTACGGATCCAGAATCAAAGTCTCGAATACTCTGAGTCAATGATTCAAAGTTTAGGCAAAGCGATTGCCATCCGATCGTGCGATTGTCTTAGATCCGACCGCTCGATTGAGATCAAACTTTCGGGAATTATTTAGTAAACCTTGTTGGACTTATAAGAACTTTCGGATCGGAAATCAAAGTTCATGGGCCCCACATGCCTAATTGACCTAGATGGTGGGCATCATTGGCCAAATCGAGACTCTTTTGATTGGGAGGTGTTTGTGTTTGGTTGTTTGATTTTAAAACGGTATTTCTGAGCATGATATATCCATGTTTATTTTTATAGATGTGCTAAATGGATTAAAAATTGGATTATGTTGTCTTCGGAAATATGGTTGCCTTTGGAGATATGGATGTCTTTGGACATCCTGGTTGCCTTCGGAAATATTGTTGCCTTCGGAAATTTTGATGTCTTCAGACATCCTGGATGCCTTCAAAAATATTAATGTCTTCGGACATACAGTTGCCTTCGGAATGTCTTGGGACATATGGTTGCCTTCAGAATCTCTTCGGACATATGGTTGCCTTCGGATTGTCTTCGGACACCTGAGTTGCCTTCAGATTTGTCTACGTGCATATGACAATGGGCCCACGAGTTTCGGGGACGCTCGAACAGAATTGGCGGACTATTTGCATTCTTAGGTGGAGTATATCTCCCTGAGTTATGCGAGGAATGCGGTCTCAGGCCGAACATGTGTCCCTTGAGTTCTGCGAGGAATGTAGTCTTAGGCTGATTATGTGTCCCCTAAGTTCTGCGAGGAATGCGGTCTCGGGCTGACCTCGTGTTCCCTGAGTTCTGTGAGGATGTATCACACATGTGGCCACATGTGTGGTACATGGAATTGAAGGTATATTATTGGAATTGATGGATTATGTATAAGGTACATCTATGTGGAGATTAGTGCAGTACCAACATGTTGTACAGTTAACAGGATATTCTTCACCACTCTGCTCATATTATCTGCACAGGGTTTGGCCAGGATCCCTAGCCATCTGCCCGACTTGTCTACACAAGTGGTTAGCTAGTTTCCCCTTCCCCTGTTGCCTTCGGATTTGATAGTGTTCCCATATACCCCTTGATGGGTGATTACAAGATATATGCACTATGCGGATGATTGCAGGTATGAATTTCAGGTAAAAGGTTTGGTTATGTAAGTGTTTGAATGTACAATGATATACTAATTGAATAGTTAAGTACATAATTTCATGACATGATATTCAATTATATAGCTAGTTGAAAACAAAGTAAACAATGATTTTAGAATTGCATCGTTGGTTTCACTTTGAATATTTATGTATTATCTTAACTATGATTCATGGTAGAAAGAACTATGCGTGGCTTGATCCCTCAGTAAGGGTACAGAGGCAACCTAGGCAAACCTAGGTGCAGCCGCAAGTTTATGATTGGTTTGTTATGTTCAGTTTTGTAAAGTTGAATTTGCTAAACGCTTGGGTTATTATTTGAGTTTGCTGTGCAGGTAGATTTCTGGGTTTGAGCATTTTTCAGGGGAGACTCTGTCGGTTTTTCGGTAGAAGTCAAACCCTAAAGCAGTTTTTGGGATTAGGGCAAGAAGGGCATTTTGGTCACTCGTGCCTGACACTTACCAGGTGTTGGACACGCACGGGGTTCGACACGAATTCCAAAGTGGAATTTGAGTCCATTGCTGTCACATCTTCCCAAGCCTTTACCCAACTCATCATTCATGAAACTATTTTGGTTTTCCTCTTAGCTTTGCTAGAAAATCAATTGCTCCCATTCAACAAGTTGTTTATGAATGAAGGTGATATGAGTAACTTGGGAATTGGGTTTGTGTGTGTGGGCAGTTTGCTCAAAAGTTTGATTTGTTGTACCCATCCCATCCATGAGGTTGGAGAAGGAGCCTTGTGTCTTCTTCGTCGGCTAGGTTATGGAGGGAGGAGGTTGAGGGTGAGACTGGGTAATTAGTGCGTCACCGAAAAATCTGGGTTTTGGAGGGGCTGGGTAATCTAGATTTCGAGGGCAGGGTAATCTGGGTTTCGACCGTGTTTTCCTGCTTGGGAAGGAACAGAAGAGAGAAAGAGACAGGGGAGAGAAAGATGGAGAGAGAGAGAGAGAGTGAGTCACGTTTTTTTTTTTTTTTTCATTTTTCATTTTTCTATTTTATAACTATTTTAGTTTTTATAATAATAATAATAAATCAAATAGTAAGTCTCGTGGATGAGATGTGAGTTTTTTTACGAAAAAATGGATGAAATTCGAAAAAAATTAATGGCAATGGCTAAATTGGCTTATTTTTTAGTTCAAGGGGTTAATTTCTACAAGGGTCATAGTTTGGGGTGTAAAACGGTTGAAAAATCATATATGTATTGTCAATCACAAATGTCATTAACAAATCATATTATATTCCATTAAACAGAAAAGAACAAAACAAAAACATACCTCACTATCCAAAAATCATTCCCATTGTATTTGTTGCCTTTATTTGAATAATTAAAACTATTATGAAAGCTTTTTCCCCAAAAGAAAAAAAAAACACACATAGCCAATACAATACAAATGTCTGAAAATTAATCTTCTTGAATTTTTAGACAACAAATCATCAATCAAATGTTCATACTCAAGTTTTTCTAGAAGTTCACTTTCAATTGAGATCAAAGCTAATTTGTTTAATCTTTCTTGCGACTGTTGTACAGATTTTACTCTATTAGTAACCCGCAAGTGCATGAACAGTTTATAGTATAGAAATACAAGAGCGAGATCATTCCCACAGAGACTTGAATGAAAGACACTTATTACTACTACTTCGACTCACAGATAACCCTATTACTAACATAATTTAAATGAGGTTGAGTTGAGTTTGATTACAATGAAAACTAATGAAAGGAATGCAAGAGAGAAAGGTGACAGAGTGTTTAAAGAGTTTAAAGATAATGGTAACATGCAATAGGGATTCAACTTCACCATACCAATCTAGTTTTATACTACAAGTTAACAAGCATCCTAGTAAATCAATTCAATTTCTGGGATTTGTTCTTTCTCAAATATGATTATCCATATGGTGTTTGGTTTTAATCAAGTATTCAAAACCCACAATCTAGCTATGGTGTTTAGTCTAAACCGTCAATATGAACCCATTAAGCATAAGAAGAACACTAAAGAACCAAGTAAACATTTAAACATGGTGTTTGTCTTCAACATCTATCCATTCATTCACTAAATAGTCCAAGAATTATATGGTGTCTATGCAAACTTGAATAAGATAACCAATATGCAAGTATCAACATTGGCTTGGTATTTAAACAAGCATAAAGATTCAATATGAACAAGTGAATGAAACTAGAAACTAGAATTAATCACAGAGAATAAGATTAACTTGAAAACATGAAACTATTTGGGTAGGGTACATTGAAATCCTAGCTATGGTATTTAGTTACATTCCATGAATGAAAACATAAGAACTTTAATCATAAAAGACATGAAGATATTGGTGAGAAGAACCCCTTGAAGAACATATATTTTGGTGTTGAAAAGCTCCTCCCAGCTTCCACCAAGTGTGCTTGCAGCCATAGAGGGAGAGTTGATGTGTAGTGTTTTTATGTTTTTCCTTGGTTTTCCTCTATTCTCTCCCCTTCTTAATTTTGAAATCTAATGGAATGAGGATCTGAATCCTTAGTTGTAGACTTTTATTTATATCGTTTAAATCTCAATTTTCGTTATCCCATTTGGCTTCTGAAGCACACCTCTCCCACCTGCCTACTTAAATGCCCAATCATCCAATAAATACTAAGTCACTATTCAGATTGGTCCTCCAATGCAAGGCTTGACTTTTGCTCCTCTTTGTGAACTCCTAAGGCTAATTAGTCTCCCATCTGCTCTTAGTATCAGCTCCCATGTGTGGCTGCTGTTAGGTGAAGCATATGGCTACAAGGATGTGGCCATATGACTCATTAATGTGATAGCAGTCAACTAGGGCTTTTTGTGAACTTGGTTGGATGTGGGACGATTTTGGTCCTCAATACAAATCCAATGGGCCTATACTTTGGGTATGTTATAATAAACACCCATTGGACACGTTTCGTGAAGAATGATTCCTTATATGAGCAGTTTAAGTAGCATACACAGGCCCTGCAACGAGACCCACGAAAATGGGTTGACAAGGAGTGCATCCCATATTGGATATGGCTTTGGGCTCTTATTCTTCTCATTCTGGATCAACATAGTAGCTCAAAGCACTTGAATTATCATCAAACTTGAAACACAACAAGAAAATTAAGAAAGGAAGGTATAAAACCTATGAAATTCTAGACTTATCAAACACCCCAAACCTAAACCTTGCTCGTCCCCAAGCAAAACTAAAACTAAAACTAAAAACAACAAAACAAGAAAGGAAATTACTAGACCACTTTTGTAGGCAAACACAATTGCATTGAGCATATGCAACAAGCCTTTAAACCTCTAGGTGTCCATAGGAGAAGGAGTTGTATCTCCTGAGAGTTGATAGCGATGATACCCACAAACATCTGTAGATTCTACAAGGACAACTAGTTAAAGAGTCACTTTAAACAAACTAATGAAAACCAATGAATGCACAACCACATCTTCAAAGCTAATGGTATGTCACTACAGATAATCACATCAGGGTGTAAAGTGTATTGCCAGTACTCAAGGAAAGCCAGCATTAACGTGACCACATTCAAATACTTAGATAGCATTCACCTCAACTCTAGGCCTCATGGATATCACTCAAATTTTCACACAGAACCTAGGGTATAGTATTTCAACAAGCATATGTGAGTGAAGTTATGTAAAAGAAGAAAGATTCTTCAAATATGAACTAATCATAAAACAAAGGCACAATTTTTAGAAATTAGATGTCATGAAAAGAAATCAAACACTAAGAACATAGAAAGAATACATTGCCTACCAGCACTCATGAACCAGACTTCCCCAAAGATCAGTTAGGTCTTAATCAAGCTCGTAATGTCACGTTGAGGGTAGGGGTTATGAAAAGTAGGGAAAGGAAACAAAGAACTTAAGAACATGCCAAGAGTTCTCCTTCTTGCTGCAAGGTAAATGGCTACACTTTGTAAACTCAAGGCAATGCATTGAACTGAATTGAACTTTGAATTTATTTTTTTCAATTTTGTTTTTTTTGCTTTTGCCACCTTTTTGTTTTTCTCTTTTGAATCACACTAGCACATTGATTCACACCATTTGTTTGGTACAACGCCCATCCTTTCCTCTTCATTTTGTCGTGATCTTGACATATTCCCAAGTTATAGGGTATGACTAAACAAGACTTGGCATCTTAGATTAAGATACAAGGGTAGAAGCAGTGTGGGTGATGAAATAAAATGTTTACGTGTTTAGGGTAGAAGCAGTGTGGGTGATGAAATAAAATGTTTACGTGTTTGGATGCAAACTGGGTAAGAGAAGAATGCAACATGGTAGGATATCAAAGCATTTTAGTGACTTAAACACACATAGCCTGCATCATATCAATGGGTACATCCTTTCCAGAAATAACAGCAAGCAACATGGTATCTGCAAAAGATCAAATAGTTCTTAGTATCCGATGAAGATATGAGATCAAATTAAGCGAAATTTGAGAAATTGTAGGAGTAGAACAAGTAAAACCCTCTCAAGGAATGGAATAGGCTTAAGTTGGCTCACTAGAGCAATCTCCACTATTCTTCTAGAGATATCTGAGCATGGCACCTTGTTCATCAAAATTCCAATTGCATGACAATGTGAAGTGCCCATTCTGATGCAAAAACTTTCATGGCAACACATTAGCAATGAATCAATGACAAGGAATAACATATACATCTTCATTAGTAAGAAAAAGTAAAAAATTTAACTATGACTTAATAAGACTAAAAAACATTTCATCCCCCACCCCAAACCTAAATGAAGCATTGTCTTCAATGTTTAAAAGAAAAGAAATGCATGCAAAATGACTAGAATAGGTATAGAGAGTGGGAAATGGAACTAACAACTCTAACCTAAAGACAGATAAAGAAAAGAAAGAATAACACAACCTAACTGGGTGTCCACAACTCGTGCATCTGAGACACCCTCCAAGTTGTGTTTCAAATGTTGTCTGTTCACTTTAAAAGTTGTCCCATCCTCTATGTTCTCAATCTCAACAACTCCATGAGGAAAAACTTGGTGCACTTTGAATGGTCCAAGCCATTTAGATTTCAATTTCCCTAGAAAGAGACACAAACCTGAGTTATACAACAAAACTTTCATACTTGACTTGAACACTTTCCTCAAAATGGCTTTGTCATGATAAAGCTTGGTCCTCTTTTTGTAGATTTTTGCATTCTCATAAGCTTCGTTCCTTACCTCCTCCAACTCATTGAGCTGCAATTTTCTGACAGTGTCAGCTTCTTTTATATCAAAATTTAATTTCTTGATTGCCCAATATGCACAATGTTCAAGTTTTTCCAAACACAAGTCTTCCAATAGGGGTCTTATAGGCTGTCCTATACACCCGGAGTGCATCATTAAGTCGCACTACCCAATCTTTTTAGTAGGATTGACTGTTTTGTCCAAAATGTTCTTGATTTCTCTGTTGCTGATCTCAACTTGTCCAGAAGTTTGAGGGTGATATGGAGTCCCAACTTTATGTGTAATATTGTACTTCTTCATTAAGGCCTCAAATGGTTTGTTACATAAGTGACTGCCAACATTACTAATGATAGCTCTAGGAGTTCCAAACATAGTGAAAATCATATCCCTCAGGAAGTTGAGTCCAACTTTGTGATCATTAGTTCTTGTAGCCAACGCCTCCACCCATTTTGACACATAATCTACAACAACAAGAATATAAGTATAATCGAAAGAGGAAGGAAAAGGTCCCATGAAGTTAATACCCCATATATCAAATAGCTCCACCACCAAAATGTTGTTTAAGAGTTTTAAAGAGTTTAAAGACAATGGTAACAAGCACTAGGGATTCAACTTCACCATACCAATCTAGTGTCATGCTACAAGTTAACAAGCATCCTAGTAAATCAATTAAATTTATGGGATTCGTTTTTTCTCAAATATGATTATCCATATGGTGTTTGATTTTCATCAAGTATTCAGAAAACACAATCTAGCTATGGTTTTTAGTCTAAACCCTGAATTTGAACCCATTAAGCATAAGAAGAATACTAAGGAACCAAGTAAACATTTAAACATGGTGTTTGTCTTCAACATCTACCCATTCATTCACTGAACAGTCCAAGAATTATATGGTGTTTATGCAAACTTGAATAAGATAACCAATATGCAAGTATCAACACTGGCTAGGTATTTAAACAAGCATAAAGATTCAATAAGAACAAGTGAATGAAACTAGAAACTAGAATTAATCCCAGATAAGAAGATTACATTGAAACCCTAGCTATGCTATTTAGTTACATTCCATGAATGAAAACATCATAGCTTTAATCATAAAAGACATGAAGAGATTGGTAAGAAGAACCCCTAGAAAAATATATTCTGGTGTTGAAGAGCTCCTCGCAAGTTCTAAGTGTGCTTGCAGCCATAGAGGAATAGTTGATGTGTAGAGTGTTTTTCTGTTTTCCCTGGGTTTTCCTCTCTTCTCTCCTCTTCTCCCTAATTTTGAAATATGATGGAATGAGGATCTGAAGCCTCAACTGCATCCCTATATTTATACAGTTTAACTCTCAACATTGGCTTCTGAAGCACAACTTTCCCAACTACCTCATTAAATGCCCAGCTGTCCAATAAATGCTAGGTCACTATTCATATTGGTCTTCCAATGCAAGGCCTGCCTTTTGCTTTTCTTTGTGAACTCCCAAGGCCAATTAGTCTCCAGTCTGCTCTTAGGATCAGCTCCTATGTGTGGCCACATTACTCATTAATGTGATCATGTTTAGTTTTTGCAACTCTTCAAAAAGTCTTTGTCGTGTTGTATCATTCACATTCCAAAATTCCAAAAAAAAAAAGAACTCTTCAACTTTTATTGAATTAGTAGACACATCCACACATCTTACTATCAAACTCATTTGTTCTTGGTTGCTAGCATAGTGCAATCAAGAATCACATAAAAATATTTAGCTTCTTCAATTTTTCTAATGATTGCACATTTGAGTTCAGAAGCTAACAAAAGTATCAATTCATTTTGGACCTTATGACTAAAATAAGGATAATGAGTCTCCTTGTCATCCATACGTTGAAAATGCTCCTTCATTAGTGAACCCCACTCTACAATTATTTCAATATGGCCCATAAAATTTCCATTGCTAATATCATGGATCTTCTCATTAGTTCCACCAAAAGCCAAACTATATCATGAAATTAATCTTTTTAATAAGTTCCTGCAATTCTCTTTCTCTTTCTTGATTCAGTTTTGAACAACTCCATCAATTGTTTTATTTTTCTCCAATCTAATACGAAAATCAATCCAAGTGCTCAAATAATTGATATGTTCAATACTTGTCTCATGCTCTTTAAGTCTGCCACTAAGATGGATCCAATCTTTATATCCCTCATTTCCTAATTGACTTTTTCTTTATGGCCCTTTTTCGAATAACTTACAACAGAAACAACATCCTTTGTCAAGATCTTTTGAATACACTAGCCAATCTCTATCATGGTGCTCTCTATTTGGCAAATGACGAGTATAAAATGTTGAGGAGAAACATCTATGTAAATGATCATTAGGACATTATCCTATTAATAGATCTCTTACAGGACCTTTTTTCACTAATAGGTCACAAAATTTGGCATCAAGATTATCCCAATTTCTCCAATGGAATGGACTGGCTTGGTTCTTCATTGAATAAATGAGTGACATTCTCATTGTCATCATTTTCAATGTCCAGATCATCAACATTTTCATTTTGATCATCGCTATCAACATTTTCATTGTCATCTTTCTCATTATGCTTAACATCACCCACACATTTGTCCATATTGTTTTCAATATATTTCAATTCCTCAACATCATCTTGTTGTTCATTGGAAAAAATTTCATCAATTGTAGCATGTGATTCTTTAACAATGAATCTAAGTCATTTTGTATATCCTTAAACGTATTTCCTAGTAGGTGGCATGTTTAGATTACAAAGAAAAATTCCAAAACTATGTAGCTTGAAAGCAAAACCCAGCAATAAATAAGTCATGTAATATATAGATTGAAACTTAGATACATGCATGGATTTGAATTGAGATTTGAATATGATTATTGATTTTGAGTATGAATTTAGAAATTAGGGTTCTCGCTTTTTTGTGTTGAAATTCTTGAAATTGAAAGAAAAGAAAAAATTGTGAAAGGATTGAAAAAAAGAACCAAAGAGAGATTGATGAATGATGATGATTACTTACCAGAAAGTAAGAGTTTAAGGGTATGTTCGGTACACCGTATTAGACTCTGGATAGGAGTAAATAATCCATGTCAGTTGTTCGGTGTCAACTTGTATTATTTAATTACCTGACTATTTTAAAAGGGTTGGGCTTTTAATACTCTCCTTGACTAACTAATACAGCCCACACACCCTATACACGCTTAATTATATGACTAGGGAAAAAGAACACACACGTTCACGTGAAAAATCAAACATTATTTTCATCTTCTTCTCCCTAGGGTTCTTCTCTGCTATCTTCTCTAGGTATCCATCTCTCTCTATCTCTCATACTCTCTCCAATATGCTTCTTCTCTCTTTTTCTGTCTTCATCTTCTCTTTCTTTATATATTTCCTCTTTTATTAAATTTTTGTGGAAATTAGGTTATGAGTTTTTCCTTTTTGATTTTTTTAATCGAACGTTTAATTGTTTGTATGTGATATAGTAATTCGACATTATGAGAATCTTTAGCAAATAAAGTGATTGTGCAGGAATGTAATTACATCGTGGAATTATTTATTTGTCTACATTCTTTTTTTGAGTCTTTGGGGTTTTTTTTTTTTTTGGTCTGTTCGTTTTTAAATCTAGACATTTAAAATTGCTTCTCAAGTGCAATGATTTAAAAAACTTTGTCTATTGATGTGCATGAGGTGATTTAAACATAAATTGAAGATAATGAAGTATCTGGGACTGATGAGGTTATGCAAAGAAAGGTTGAGGAGAAAGAGATGCTTTTGCGGAAGTAAATTATAAATTAAAAAAAAATTACAGCTTTAGTTCAACGAGTTTTGCATCTGAATTTTGGAAGTAATTGGAAAGTCAATAAAAAGCCAGCGTATATTCATTTGTCTGCATTTGAGGTTCTTTGTATTTCAATTTTGGAGAAAGAAGATGAAGAAAGAGAGTTGGGAGGAGAGAAACATGCAGGGGAGTTTTTTTTTTTTGCTCGGGTAAGGAGAGAGGAAATAATATAGAATTATGCACTCATTAGGAATTTGGTTCTAATCAGGTTTATGCAAGTAGAATAGTTCTGGAGTCATTAGTCATGTGCAGACTTCTACATATTGTTGTATTATTCTCATTTTACATGTAGTCTTGTGTAATGTATGATTATTTATATTGCTAAATATCCAATTAATGCATGATTATTTATATTACTTTTACTAATTTTTATTTATTTATATTATGCCTAGATATGGATGAAAGAAAGATCATGGCATACTTTATTATTAGATTGTGGTTCTTGCATATTATGGCTTGGTGCATGATGTGATTCATGACAAATTACAATTTGGAACAACAACACCAAGAAAGGAATGTCATTAGGAGTCAAAGGTTTTTCAAAATTGCAACTCAGTCAAATTTAGATAGCATTATAGGAATTGACGACATACAATGTGTGAACCAAATTTGGATGGATAGGAGAACTTTCCATTATTTATGTCAATTGGTCCATGATGATGGGAGAGTGAGAACAAATGGTTCAGCAACAATAGAAGAGCAAGTGTGATGTAGTAGATTTAAGCGATCGGGGGAGACCATTAGTAGGTACTTCAATTCAATCTTGCATGGAGTGTTAAGATTACAAAGTAGACTTTTGAAGGTGCTGAAACCCATACCTGATAATTGCACCAATAATAGATGGAGATGGTTTAAGGTACTATAAAATTAGATTAAGATTGGTCAGTTTTATTATTATATTTATATTTTAAGTTTCTAAGGTACCTTAATTTTTTAATTGCGTAGAAATGCTTGGGGGTGTTGGATGTGACTTACATTAGGGTTCGTGTCCCTAAACAAGATAAACCAAGATATCGGACATGAAGGGGGAAGGTTGCAACCAATGTATTGGGAGTTTGTACTCCAGACATGAAATTTATATTTGTTTTCCCTAGTTGGGAAAGATCCGCATCTGATTCTAGAGTGTTACGAGATGCAATTAGTAGACCAACAAGATTAAGAGTTCCCACAGGTAAAAGTAGATTCTTGTGTTTTATTGTGGTAATATTAAGCTTGATTATCTTTTTGGTAAGGTACATAATATTTGTTTAATTGTTAGGATGTTATTATCTTGTTGATGGTGGGTACACAAATGGTGAAGGATATCTGGCTCCATATAGGGGTACAAGATATCATCTATCTTAATGGAGGAATATAAGGGCACCTAATAATCATGAAGAGTATTTCAATATGAAGCATGCTGCGGCAAGAAATGTAATTGAAAGGCATTTCAGACTTCTTAAGATGCGTTAGGGTATCTTGCAAAGTCCAACATTTTTCCCAATTGGGACATAATGTAAAATCATTACAGCTTGCTGCCTATTACATAATCTTATTTGTGGCAAGATGGCTGTTGATCCATTGGAGAATGAATTGAATGGTATTGAAAATGGGGAAACTAACCAAGATGGTGATGTACTTGGCACTATTCAACCTTCAGATCAATGGACTGCCTGGAGGAATAATTTTGCTATGCAAATGTATGATGAGTGGAATAGGAACAGACATTACGTTGTAGTTCACATAATTTATTTATATTTGTAGGGGCTTTTTCTTCCAGCAGCTACAAATGGGCTGGGCTGCCGTAAAAAGCAAAATGGATGAAACTGCCCCTATGTTTGAGTTCAAAGATCAGACCCCAAGAATGCTTCGAAAGGATTTTGAAGCCTTAGGAAACACCCTGGTTACCTTCACCAACAAAAACAATGGCTGCTTACATGTAGATTCTTAGCTTGGCATGAGAAGCTTGTGGCATGGAAGCAAAGTAATCATGAGTTTAGCATTAAAGAGAAAGAGAGCTATGAGTTCCTATGAGAAACAGAGGTTCTAAGGAAAGGGGGAAGGGATTCTAAGAGGGTTTGTTGAAGAGAGAGAGAGAGAGAGAGAGAGAGAGAGATGGGGGTATAATGGGTGTGTTGAGTAGTTTCCGGTAGCTTAACGAAAGCTCTGTCAAGCACTAGAACAGTTCTGCCAAGAGGGAAAATGGGGAAGAAGGACGAATAGTGCACGAAATTGCTAGGTTTTGAAGATGAGAGGGAAGCTTTCTTTCTGGATGTGTGTTGTTCTAATGGGTAGAAGATGGCCCTTTTTATAGCTACTGGAAGCTCCTCCTTCCCAAGAAACCCTAATGGGTTCTCTCCAATTTTGCCAAGTCTCACCCTCCCTCTCTCTTCTCTTTCTTTGATTCATCCCTATTTTGTGAAATCTTCCTTAGTCCAAGCACTCAAAGACAAGATTTTTGGAGGCTCTAGAGCCTTCCCGCAGCTGTTCCAGTGGCTTTCTCCTATCTTTGGTTACCATCTCTCCTTCTTTCCTACCCTATTCATGGCAAGAGCTGGTAGGAGAAAGAGATGGGGAAGATCTTTGGTCTGAAGGGTGATGCACGCGCTAATATCCTTTGGTTCTTCAAGTGGTTTTCCTTGGGTTTGTTTCTTGGCCATGTGATGGAGCCTCCCAGCAGCCTACATACATAGGCAGCTTTGGCTTTTGTTCAGGCTTTTGTCTCCAGCCATGTGTTGGAGATTGCAGATATTTTCTTCTTGGTTGCATGGGCTTTCCTAAGGTGATGAGTTAGCCAATTAAGAGAATGGGCTAATCTCCTTATGTGATGGGCTATTTTATCAAAATGATGGACTGGTTTTTCTAGAGTATTGGGTTTTTTTCTCTCTTTTATGCTTACCCATATATTTGGGCTCAAGAAATGGGCTTGAGTTTTGGGGCTCCCAAGCAGCCCAAAACTTCCATTTCTCGGCTCATCAATGGGCCTCATGAAAACTCGTTACCATCCACACCACAACCCACTCAGCAAGCCCCGGGCATTCGCGTGGCTTGGGCCCACTTAAGCCTGTAGCGTGGCGTGTTGCTTATTTTCTTAGCATGGCACATGTGCAAGCGCATATGACGAACTCTTGCATACCCAAGTTGGGTTTCTTCCCAAGTTAGGCATCGTACTGGGTTAGAAATATATTTGGGCCAATCCTTGGATTTTTTGGGCCTCAACAATATTTTCTTGTAGGTTGTTTGAAAAACAATTTGTTTTAATTGTAATGGGTTAGTTCATGAGATACTACAATTATGATAATGGGTTAGTTCATGTAATCTTATCGTATAGCTCTTGGCAAAAAAAGAAATGAAAAAAAAAAAAATTCTTGTCATATGAATCATACCAAAAAATTTCGTGTCATTTGAATTTCAATTTTCACTTAAATTATCAAAGAATTAAAAAACAAAATAGTATGATCTGGTGTTATCCGATGACGCACCAAATACAGTCAACTTAGTGATACGATTTATCTCGAACAACACCAAATGCCTTATAATATTATGGATAAACAGTCAGTACTCTCCAGAACAAATTAATACTATCCAACAGAAATTAATCACTACACTCCGACATACCAAACGAGCCCTAAGAGAAAGAAGGATGCATGAATTTATTTATTTATTTATGTTTTTTAGTGGAAGAAAATACCTTTTTTGAAGGAGAAAGCGTTAGGGGAGATGGATAAATAGTGCAGGGTTAGTTAGATGTTTCCCTTTTTTTTCCACGTGTTTTTTCTCCCGTGTGGGCGTCCAAAAGTTTTTACCGTCTGCACGCGCCATTGTAAACATGTAGGAAAGCAGTGAGGGGTAGTAGAAAATATATGGCATCCACACAGTAATAATGATCAGATGTCCACATAAGAGAAAATCTGTATATATATACACACACATTGTAACATCTCGTCCCGAATTATAATTTTAAAGGAAATAGACGTTTTACTTATATGATTTTTAAATGGTTTCAGGGTCACTTTTTGTTCGTGACTGGTGTTCAAAATTTTCTTTGCTTAGTTGCGTAGAGCTCGTTATCACAAGTTCGTAGACACATACTACTCGTCAATTGAAATTTTTATGAAGAAGTTACAGTCAAGGGCCAGTTTTGGTAATTTGAAAAAGTCATTTAAAACCCTAGGATCTAAACATATGATTTAGTTTTCATTTCTCTCTCTCTCTCTCTCAACATCAGCAGAGTAGCGTTTTAGCTTCCCGACAACATTGTGCCGACATCCGGCTAGGGCTAATGATGCCACTGATCGGAAAATGACTGCCATCCATCAGCGACCAAAACCCAACCCATTCGTAGCCAGTTTAATCAAATGTATGAAGAGGTGGCTCACATGGAAGATCGACATGGTTTTCGCTCCGTCAGCCCCGACTTTTCAAGGTTTCCCAGGACGTTTCCGACAACCAATGCCTGCAATCTTTGAGGGGTTTTGTCCCTCATGGTCCCAATATTCAATTACACATAGCTTTGTCGTCGTTGGCTCATTGGAGAATGAGAATTGACAAATGATATTTTCGAGCTTTGATGTGCTTCAGCTATGGGTGTAATGGGTTGTAAGCGATTTGGACTTTTTCGGTCACTGAAAAATTACTCAAGCCCCACACTACTGGCACAGACGTGTGCACCACCTAGTGGTGGCCCACTTTATCTTAGAATTATCCCTACATCGTCTCGAACAGGACGGTATGCTTGGGTTGGTGAGATTCCATCGTTTGATTGACAATCAAAGTTTCCCTTATTATGCACCAGTTGATCGGGAATCATGAGACCATTAGATTGGTCCCATTTTTGGATATGTTGTTCACTGTATAACCATGATCGTGTATAAGTTTACAGAAAAAGATTCGGAAGTTCGGATCTTCTGAATAGAAGATTCTAAGGTTAGGTTTGTCTATTGTCATCCAATCCTGTGATCGACAATGACCAGACCGTTGGATCGTAACCAAACTATTATGCATGTTTAATGAATTATTGTTGATTTATAAGAACTTCGGGATCATCCTAAAATATTCCGGATCTCACTAAGAGTGGTGGATGTATAATTGAGACCGTGGCACGATTCATCCTAAAATATTCCGGATCTCGCTAAGTGTGTCTAGCGACCGGCTCTGATTCCAATTGAAAATACTTGTAGGATGACTCAAAATGCATAGAAGGGGGTGAATAGGCCAATTTAATATTATAATCAATAAATAGAAAATAAACTTCGGTAGCAGGATTGATATGGCTTATCAATCCTGAAACGTGTTGAACATAAAACAAAGGAATACGCAGAGAATTATTTTACATGGTAAAACCCCACCTCTGGGGAAAATCCACGGGACTCCTTAGTCCAACACAAATTCACTATAGAATGCTGATTACAAGAAGTACTCACATACTTATCCTAGACACATTTTAAATAATGTTTACCGACTTCTTCGTAACTCAACTTCTATCACGGGATGATCTTCGACACTTCTTATGTTGAACGCAATACTGGTCACGATTGCTTCAAGCTCGCCGGAGTTCTTCCAACTCTCCTTATGTTGAATCCAATACTGGTCATGATCAATTCAAGCTCACCGGAGAGAAACTGCCACCGTGGTCTTGGTGCCCTCAATCGTATAAGTCGCCGACATGCATATGAATGCAATATGAATGATGAAAGGATTTGATAAATCCCCAAGCAAACAAGGAACACTTGATGACTTATCTGAAAAATATGCACAGGAGCTTTTACTTGAAAATTCAATATGTTGAAAAATCAAAATACCTTGAAAGCTCTACTACCCTTGAAAAGGAAAAACCCAACCTTTTATTCAAGATAGGTTTTCTCTCTCAAGAGAGAAACCCACGGACCACACTTCCTATGCACCAATGACTCTCAAACCTATTCAACTAAGGCTCCAAAACCTGATGCAATATGAACTCACATTAAACCTGTTCAACTATGACTATTAGTTGTGATTCAATATGGGCACAAGATGAAAAACGTCAAAAAACATGGAGACCACTAATACTATTCAATTCGTCAGCTTACGCAAGGATTGTTATTCAAGATAGCAATCTTTATCAAAGAGACCAATTTGGTATTAATAAAATGTGCTGGTCAAGTCAAGGATGAAAAATAATATTTTAACTTAAATCAAAATAGAGTCTAATTAGGAAAGTAATCTCAAGAGATAAAATCTAATCCTATTAAAAATAAGATTAAAAAAAATACTTGAGTGAAAATAACTCCAACTAGGAATCCTATAATGAATGCATGATTATGTCATGATTTACCTGAAATCAATTTCCTCATATCGGTCAAGTCATGCCTCGGAAGTATGGGGTTGAACGAGTTGTGCCAAAATGTCCAGTAACAATTCTTTACACACTAGTTTTCAACTATGCTAGAATCTAGGAAATGACAATACAATTTTCATACTAACACTCTCTCTCAAAGACGGTGTAGAATGTCTCTTCAACTTCCAGGTGCTCAACACCCCCATTTGGTCACCACCTTGATGGGACCATTCAAGAAATGCCTATCGGCTAGCGGCGACCACGTCTGGCCTATAACCCAACCTTCTCAACCACCCACAACGGCGATTTGAGCTATGAAAGTTCAAGGGTTTTGGAATTTTTCCAACGGCTATTTGTTAGGACTCAAGATCTCACATTGGAATAATAGCATATCATAGAGTGGTTTAAGAGCTCTTGGGCACCCTTCCCTTACAAGCTTATGTTTAGAGGCAAGTTCTACCCGTGGGCTCTTAAGATTTGGTATCATAGCTTAGTTTCACTACACAACTTAGCACAATTGCACCGAATGGGCGACTTATAGGCTCGATTAAGATGATCGGTGTTATGTATGGGCATGATATCGAGTCATTGAATACTAATAGTTGAGTGAAGCCACCTCAAGGGAAGGAAAGGGCTACCATCGGGTTAGTGTCGATCACTGTTGCATTCCTAAGAGGACACAAATTAATGTGCAAACAACCAATTAAAAATACCCGCAAGTGCACGAATCTATTGAAGTATAGATTATGTAAGTACGGGGTCGATCCCACGAAGAACTTGTCGGCTTCCTATAAGTTCTAATTTGAGTACGTAAAGAACACTTAATTGACACACCACAAATGCACAAATGCAAAATGGAAACTAAAAATGAGTAAAGAAGTGTAAAAGAAATGAAACAACACAAGAAAACTAAACAAAAACACAAACAGCATTTTCTATCGTCATTTTATCACCTGTTTATCACCTGTGAACAGTGCCGTGAACAGTGAACAGTGACATGAACAGTGCCGTGAACAGTGAACAGTGACGACCGGTCGTTTTTCGGCAGAGTCGAAATTTCAATAAACGTGTGATGAGCGACCGGTCGTGAACAGTAACGACCGGTCGTTTTTGGGCAGATTCGTTTCTCTGTTTTTCAGTTTCGACCTCTGTCCAGTATTTTGCCTATATCTTTCCAACCGTACGTCCAAAATTCACGTTCTTTATACGGTTAGATTCAGCACAGAAAATTCAAGAACACAACGCGGACTAAAGGTCCAAAACAATTACGGAAATAGATAAAATCCACCTTAAACAATTCTACCTATGTTCATGGATACTCACGTGATGAACTCTAAACTTGTTGATGAAGATGTTCGCAATCGAGACCATGGGTCGTGGCTCAAGACGCATTGATTCTCTCTAATATACGTAATGTGCATGGTTCGTGCTACAATACTTGTGCCCTCCCCATAACTGAACCTAGGTATGGTTCGTACTTTGATTCAATTACAAGGAGAACCCATTAAGTTCAAAGAGAATATGAACATCACAAGAATCCTGATAGCATGGTGTTTACATTAGGTATTCAAGAAACCAATTCACATGGATGGTTCTTACTCCATCCATCTATTGCTTAGGAAAACATGAAGATACATATAATCCCAACAACCTCAAGAAGCATGCTTTCAAAGGTACTCAATCAAGGAAAACACACATCAAGGATAGATTAATTTGGTGAATTGGAATTCATCAACAATATCTAGAAATTCATACACTCAAGCATCAAAACAAAAAGGTAATCATGTTTAGGTCTTCAACCTAAGCCCTAGCTATGGAGTTTAGTTCCTCATAATCATTTCAAACACAAATTCAAAATGAAATTAGAAAGAGTTTACAGATTTTCAGAAAATGATGAAAGCTTCAAGATCATCAATGGTGGAAGTCTTCTTCTCCACTTTTCTTGGCTGCACCTTGGCTTTCTCCTAGCTCCAAATCTCCAAAATCTGCTCTCTAGTTGTCTGGAATGATGTGCCCTCTCTCCCGTTGCAAAAACTCCCCCAAATCTGATTGCAATCCCTTTTGACTTCTCTCTCTCCTCCTTTCCAGCTTTTCCTTTTAGTATTCTCTAGCTCCAAATCTCCAAAATCTGCTCTCTAGTTGTCTGGAATGATGTGTTCCTCTCTCCCGTTGCAAAGCTCCCCCAAATCTGATTGCAATCCCTTTTGACTTCTGCCCCTTCTTTCCAGCTCACTTTTAATATAAAACTTATTCTTTCTCTAAAGCTTTTGCCCATTGTCCCCTTGCAAATGATGAAGCCTTGTTTTAAGGTATAATCCAAGGCTCCAATTGACTGAGGAAATGCCACTCAAATGCAATCCATTGTTACCAAAAGGTGTGGTAACAAGTAGAAATAAAATGCTATTAAGTGGGGGTGAAAACTGGGCCAAAACAAACATCCAGAGCCAGCGTCAATTGTCCGATCAGCTGGATAGGCTACACTTGCCCAATGGAGCTCAAATTTGGATATGTTGTAGTTAACATCCATTGGAACAAGTCTTATGAAGATCATCACCTCATCCAAGGACCGGAACATGCTGATCCAAGGCCACGAAGTTGACCTACGAAAATGAACAAAAACAGAATTTATATCAAATAATGCACTTTTAGCTCATTTTCATACAAACCAAGGTAAAACCTATTAAAACACAAAAAAGAAGTAAAAAGCTATAAAATGTCAAGAACTAACTCAAAATAGTGGGTGAATAACATGAAAAATCATGTGTAAAAATGAACCGAACAATCACACGATTTGAAGTAGGCATCACTCATCGTGCTTGTTGTTTTGGTGTAGGCCTTACCCGGCGATTTGAAGTTTTTTTCGTCGCCGGAAAACACTCTCGCACCACTGCTGCTATCAGTGGGGTGTGGTCCCCCTAGGGGCAGCCCACTTTGCTTTGTAATTATCCCTACATCGTCTCGAGCACGACGGTAAGCTTGGATTGGCGAAATTCCATCGTTTGATCATTGAACAAAGCTTCGCCTATGAGGTATCGAATGATTTAGAAGGATCAAACCATCGGATCAGTCCGAGCTTGGGATATGTTGTTCCCCATATTGTCTGGAGTGTGCAGGAATTACAGATTTAGAATAGGAGGTATGTATATCCTGGATCGACGATTTTAGGGTTAAGTTTGTTGATCGTCATACGATCGATGATGATCCAATTGTTGGATCGCCACCAAACTTGTTGGACACATTTTGTAGACTGTTGTTGACGTATAGGAACTTCCAGATCAGAAATCGAAGTTCATGAGCCTTGTGGGCCCAACTGATCTAGAAGGTGGGTTTCACCGGCTTAATTGAGACGTAATGGTTAGAATGTGTTTTTTAGTGGGCTTTAGTTTCTAAAGGGTTTTAATGAATTAATTGCTTTTAAGTTGTTGGCAATAAAACTGAACAGATGGAGATAAGTGCAACTTACAAGCGATGTAGACGATCTGGCAGATCGATTGAGTGATGGATGGAGATTCTTCCTGTCTTTAGATGCTGATCCTGAATAGAAGATAAGCGAAGCTCGTGAGGTCTATGGAACCGGTGTGGAACCAGCCTAAGACCCTCCGATGCTCAAGTAAGATTGTTTTTAAGAGCTCTTGTTGTTGACCATATAAAAGTATAAAAGTCAAGCTTAAAAGTCTTACCCCTGTACTGTGGTGAAGGGGTGTATTTATAGAGGGCATTTTGTATGCTCTTAGTACTTTCTTTCGATGTGGGACTCGTGGGAGGGCCCTGTGAGGTTGACACGAGTCCTTAGATATTTCGGGCGGGTGCTTCGAGGTTGATTGTGCAGAATCGGTAGGGGGCACCGATTGTAGACGGGATGGGCCTGTAGCAGCTGTTGGTAGCTTTGAGACAATGTCATCGGTAGCCGATACCGATTGTTCAAGGCCTTGGGTACTTAGGCGAGTTTATAAGATCCACGTGTCGAAGTACGAGTGGAGGGTCAGATACGGTACAAACATAAGTATTTGCATATTATGAGTTGAATTCCTTATTAATTGCGAATAAAGGGTTTGAATTGTTTATGATGATTTTATCATGATTTATGCTGTTTAATTCCTTATGTATGTTTCGGGTTAAGAATTGCCTTTGAATACTTATCTAGGGTTATTGATTTGAGGTTTCATTCTTAATATCGGATTTGACTTGAATGGTTTTTTTTTTTGTTTTTTTAAAGGATTTATTTTATATGACTATTCTATATGGATGCACTTTTCATGTGTTAGATTTGAGAAAGATCTTGGAAAAACTATGCCTAGGAGTACATGAAATGGCTTGAGTAGCCCGGCCTTTTTAGGCATGGATTTATGGGATTGCGGATATGATTTTGGTTTTAAATAAAGTTTTGGGAAATTATTTAAGAAACAGTTTTTCCGAAAAGGCTTTTATGTCAGGTTTAGAAAGTGGAATTAAGTTAAAGTTTTGGGAAAATGATTTTTCAAGCTCACTCAAGTGCCCATTTTTGGTTGCCTTCAAAAAAACAATGTTGCCTACGGATTATGGTTATTTTACCCATTTGTCCTTAGTAGGCTATATGGTTATTTAACTTGGTTGCCTTCGAAATGTCTACGCGTGTATGACTAATTTGCATGTACATGTATTTAGTACAGGTGTCCGGCCAGGAGAATTTTGCTTGTACTTATATTTAGTATACGTGTGTCCAACCATGAATTGCATGTACCTGCATCGAGAGTAGGTGTCCAGTCAGGAATGTTTTGCATGTACATGTATTTAGTATAAAGGTGTCTGGCCATAATTATATTTTGCATGTAACTATATTTAGTATACAGGTGTTCGTCTAGGATTTCCTTTTCCACATGCTCGATTTGTCTACACAGGTGGTTAGCCAATTTTCCTTCCCTAGTTGCCCTCGGATATGGTGATTACCCGATACCTTATGTGGGTTGCTGAGTGCATGGTTTCCAAATAAGAGGTTGGGTGTTACGTAGGTATGAATTTGTTTTTTAAGAATATTATTGTTTTACTTTGAGTTTGTGTTCTACCTATTGAGTATTGCGACAGTCTTATTTAAACTATATTGGGGTAAATGTTTTTTTGTGCTAAAAAAATGCTTTAAATAGTTGTTAGGTTATCGGTTGATAGGTGGATTGGTTTGATTTTGAAAAGGTTTGCTTCAAGTTTATGTTTCTTATTATACTTAAGATAAAATAAAAGATTCTATCTTTCGTTGGATACAAGAAGTTAGGTTTATTGTTCAAGAACTATGTGTAGCTTGATCCCTTGAGAAGGGTACGTCAGCAACCTACAGTAACCTAGGTGCAGTCACAAAGTTAAACACTTTATGTTATTCTCTTTTAAGTCGATAACAATTAGTATGACTTGTTTATACAGTATAGTCGATTGAGGGTTAGATATCCATTTTGGTTTGATTATTAGTTACTTTGGGCATTGAGTCCTGACACTTGTTAATGGACTAGTTATGGTTGTGGAAAAAGGGTATGAGGCCCATTCTAACTGTTAGGGTGTGGGTGACTTATATCTTGTGCATGTTGATTGGTTTTCGCAGGTGGAAATTTTGGGTTTATAGCCAATTTCAGGGGAGACTCTATCGGTTTTCCAGTAGTAGAAGTCAAACCCTAAGGTTGTTTTAGAATTAGAGCAATAAGGGATTTTAGTAATTTGGGCACGAAGCATGCCTAGTGTCGAACATGCAGAGGGTTCGTCACAAATTCCAAGGGGGCGATTTGGAGCTGGTATCATGCTTTCTTGTTCACTTCTTCTTCTTCACTTCTTTGCTATGCTCTATCTAAGATGAAACTGGAATTGTGCATCTCATCTCTCTCACTGATTTCTAGCCCTAATTCTCAATTCTAAATTTTCTTCTTTTCCTGGTCCAAAGACCCATCTTCCTCATCCACACCATTAGCCACCACGAGCACTGCGAACAACTTCAGTAACTACTGTGGGAACCGAATTAATTCATAACCCTAGGTCAAATAATTCCTACCATTTGGGGATTATTTGACCTAATTGGGAATTATTCAATTTAATTGGGGGTTACCTAATTAAATAGAATGTTACCTAATTAGGTTAAGGATTGATTTGATTCCTACGAATATTCTCAATTAAAGGAGGAGTTACCTAATTAAATTAGGTATTGATTTGATTACCTCAAATAGGGCTTTGATTTATATCCCTAATAAATTAAATCCCTAATTAGTCAAATCTCGCCAAATTGGGGAGGAATAATTCCCTTCCATCTACGGAATTATTCCTCTGAAACCCTAGCTCCCGAGACCTCTATAAAAGGATGGCCACATACAAGGGTTGAGGTACGTCTAAAATTACTATCAAATCTCTGCAGAAATTATTTCTCACAAATCCTAGCCGCCACTCTCTCTCTCTCCCTTTTACACAAGGCTCCGGCCACCACTCACGGCTCCGGCCACCCGGTTTTCACCACACATACATATTTCCGTACCCTATTTTAGCTATCGTTTCTCTATAGATCGATTGAACTGACTTAGGCATCGGAGGGCCTTTGGCCAACACCCCCCGGGTGTGGTCCTCTTATTGCTATTCATTTTGCAGGGAGAAAGAGAGGCGGAGAAGACAAAGGAATCTGTCAACCGAATATTCCCGTGGGAGGAAATTTGCTCCCACAACAACAACAACAACAACTCAACAACTTTCTCCACCTTTGCTCGAGCCACAGTCAAGCACAACAAAGATGATGATGATAGTGAAGATGAAGAGAGCATGGATGTTGATTCTTGTTTTTGCTCAGCCTTTTCTGTTTTTGTTTCTAGAATTTCGTTGGATATTGTGGGAACAAATATTTTGGTGACTAATGAACAGGTGACAAGTGGAAAAGGGAAATTCCATACGTCAAATAATCATCCTAATTAAATCCTATTTAATCAGGGAGATAATATTTGAGTTAAGATGGGAATATCTCCTAAAATCAAGGAAGAGATTTCCAGCAAATCTCCTTACTTAATTCCAATCTCCTATTTTTGGGTAGGAATAATCCTAATTTTCAAACTCTAGAAGGCAAGAGCGCTATAAATACATGGCTATACAACACATTTAAAGTAATTCCAAATAGAATAATTGGAATTTCTTGAAATTTCTAAAAATCCAAATCGCCCAGTCACCATCCTCTTCATCAACCCAAAAACATTGTTTTTCAATATGCAATGAAAGATAAGAAGGATATCCATCTTGAGGAGAAAGAAAGTAAATGTAGGTGAACAGAAGAGCAAGGTAATTTGAATCAGACAGGTATTGGTTGGAAAGAAAGAGATTACGTTAGGAGAGGAGAAGAGAGAAGACGAGACAGGGAAAAGGGTTGAGGGAAGTATTTATACAAGCTATTTTTGAATGAATTTAAAAAATAGGACATTTTTTGAATAAATTACTGAAGCCAAGGACAAAGCCGCTTATATCCCTTTTAAATAAAGTTTTGGCAAATGGTTTAAACAGTTTTTTAGAAAAAAGGCTTTTATGCCGGGTTCAGAAAGTGGATTTAAGTTAAAGTTTTGGGAAAATGGTTTTCGAACGCACTCATGTACCCATTTTCGGTTGCCTTCGAAAAAGAATGTTGCCCACGGATTATGGTTATTTACCCATTTGCCTTATGTGGGCCATCTAATATTGTTATCCTTCCCTACTAGCCCTGTGGGCTGTTTACGTTATTAAACGATCATATTTGCCTTCAATTGTATGAAAACTAGTCAGGACTTGTGTACGGCCAGCTTATGCTCATGGACTTTAGATAAGAGGTTTAGCTTTACATGTGTTTACCTTTATAGTTATAACTTGTTTGCACAGTTGTGTTCATAATTTGTGGTATGACATTTAATTATATATCTTGGTGGTATCAAAGGTAAAGACTGATTCTAACTTTATACTTGATGACTTCATTATGGATAGTATTATATTGATTAAGTTTTGAATCGTTGTATCAAGAATAAACGTGTGGCTTGATACCTAAAAAGGGGCTACATAGCTCACCTCATTCCTTAACCATGAGGTTGGGGGTTCGATCCCCGCCCATGGGAATGGAGCGCATTTCGTGGCTAGCCGTTTACCTCCATTGGAAGAGCTCCCGCGGCGAAAGGGATTAGTCACTGCTGTCGGCGGTGGATACCCTTGGGTCTCACCTAAAAAAAAGGGGCTACATAGGCAACCTAGAGTTTGACCTAGAGGTGCAGTTGCAAGATAAACTCTATATGAAATGCTTTGATCATATCCCGAGTGTGTCATATGTTTGTCAATGGCTAATATGGGTGAGAGACCCTATTATATTGTTTTGAAGGTTAGGATGGATGGTTCGACTTAATGGGCCGAAGGCCCGGTTGGTACATGAGTTGTGTTGGATGTGTGTATTATGAGGAATGCTGAGAACTGGTGGTGATTTTGTCTGTATAAAAACGTCTGAGGCTTGTTGGTTGATAGTTGAATGTGTGTGACTTTAACATTGTGAACGTTTGGGATTATTTTAGATTGTTTTCAACAGGTGGAAAATTTGGTAAACACTAGTTACAAGGGAGCTCTATTGGATTTTCGGCAAAAGTCAAAACCCTTATTTGTTATTATAATAAAGATAAGGGAAATTAAGTAAAGTGGGCCCGACATCATATGTCGGACAAGCACGAGGTTCATCATGAATTTCAAGAGGGAATTCAGAGCGGGTCTTGCTACACACATTTGTCTCAACAGGGTATATGATTGGTAGTCTAACAAAAACACTAAACTCAACTATGAAATCCAAAAACAAACTTCAAATTGAAATTTACCTCTTTTGTCTTCCACAATTCCTATAATCTTGCTTCTCTGTCACAAGAGTTCAAGGAAATGGACAAATAAGAGTGCGTAATCAATAATGGAGAGGTAGAAAATATTTTGCTGTTATTTCGAAAGAAAAAAAAAAGGAGATAAGTGAAGTTTGCTAGACAAATGGTTTGCTGCTTTGTAACGTGTGCTTGGCTTCCCCAATATGCCCAATCTTCCCACGAGACCATGTACCAACACTAACATATGTTAAATTTAGGGGGTGTGATTGTAATAAATGAATTATGTGGGATCTGACAGTAAATAAAAAAAAGTCATTGACGTCATCTTTTTTACAAAGTATAAATCTTTCTAGTATATACATAATTGTTAAAAAAAAATAGATTGCCTATGAATTTGAGTTTGTTGCAGGCTGTTGATCTTCATACTTGGGTTGCACAAAATTTACACAACTATACAATTTTGGCTTATGGAGTGGAGTGGTCAACCGTGTTTGCTTTCACGTGCTAGTTTCTTTGGAAATGGAGGAACAAATTTTTTTTAAATCATGGGTTTGTGTTTCCTAACAACCCCAGACATGTCATTCTTATGGCTGCTGCAGATTGGACACAGGCCAATATTGAAAAAACTAGAAAACCCACCCGCTCTCTCGCTGCGCTCTCTTGGCAATATCCGAATGAAGGAGTGATGAAAATCAATACCGACGGGTGCAGAAAAGGTGAGGATGGACGCATTGCTGCTGGGGGTGTACTGAGAGATAGTTCTGGGCAGTGGATGAGAGGCTTTGCTGTTAATCTTGGTGTAGGACAAGTCTTGGTAGCTGAGTTATGGGGCATCTATCTTGGACTGAAAATTGCTTGGGATATAGGTTGCAGTGCAGTTGTGCTTGAGTCTGACTCAGCAATCACGGTACACCTACTTAACAAAAATGTGGAAGACCTTCATCCTCTTGCTGCTATGTTGTGGGGATGCCAAGACTATATAAACAAAAAATGGGTTTGTTCTATCCATCATGTATATCGTGAGTGCAATATGGTGGCAGATAGATTAGCTGAATTGGGTTCATGTCTTTAGTTGGGTCTATCAACCTTTCATGATCCTCCTGGTACTATTAGGTCTTTTCTTAGTGAAGATTTACTTGGAGTCTGTAAGCCTCGAGCCATTGTTTAAGTTCTTTGTTGGGCATTAGCCCCGTTTCTTCACCCAAAAAAAAAAAAA
>NW_018924155.1:26917-42867 GCF_002207925.1 Prunus avium | reverse complement strand
AAGACAAAAAAGGTCATCCAACTTAATAATTAACTCTAGTACATCTATACACACACCCCACACACCCCACCACTCTTCATATTAATTAAGTTTTAGAAAAATACAAACTCCTCTACATCCTATTTAAATTGGATCAGGACAGAGGTAAAGTATAAATTGGATCAGATCATGACAAACTGCTCTACTTGGAGAGAGGTAAAGTTGTTCTCTTTCTCTAGAAAGTATTAAATTTTGGGTTTGGGGTTCCATTTGTTTGTGTTTTTTTTCTGCTGGGAACAAAGAAAATTGTGGGGTTTAAATAGAAAACCTCTTTTATTTATTTATTAAATTTCGGGTTTGGGGTTCCATTTGTTTGTGTTTTTTTTCTGCTGGGAACAAAGAAAATTGTGGGGTTTAAATAGAAAACCTCTTTTATTTTTATTTTTATTTTTTCAATTTGGAGTGTATTTAAGGGTAGTTTGGAAAGATAGTGGGATTTTCTTAGAAATTGTGAAAATTTAAATTAAAAGATGGGGTGAACTAAGAGAAGTGTGGGGTTTAAATAGAAAATCTCAAATAGAAATAGAGCAGGAGAGTGGAATGGCCGTTGCCATCTACTTTTTGATAGATTTTCTGTTTAATATCACCTAAAGTTTTAATGTTGCAATTTCGTTAAAGTTTCCATTAACTGGATATTTCTTGGAGAGAAATTTTGTCAATTTACTATAGGACCGTTCCTCCTCCACATACAACATGGCCTCTTTACAAAAAGACACATGTTTTCTTTTTTCATTTTCTTTTTTGTTTTGTTTTGTTTTTTTCTTTCAACTCTCTAACTCAAGCTTTGTTGGCTAGCCTCCTCAACAGCAAACTCCAACTACGTTAAACTCCTAGACCTTTGCTTATTGCCACTACCAATTAGAACCATTTGACCATATTTAGAAACTAAAATCATTTAAGAAAATAGAAACCACAAAAACAAAAACAAAAAAGATCACAACTTGGTTTAGACATTTCTTCAAAAGGTTGGCTGCAACTTATAATCATTTATTTCACCAAAATTAAAAACCTAGTTAGCTTAAAGGAGAAAAGAGAATATTATATTACAAATCAAATAGATGTTTTTATATATTTATCAACATAAGTTCATTACAAGTAGACTACTTTGATATACCATATAAACATAAGAAACCCATTCATCAGAAATGGTTAAAAAAACAACCCCACAATATGAAGAATCTGCCATGTATAGAAATTATGAAAACTAAAATTCCAAAAATAAAAGAGAAATTAAGAAAGGGAAATATTGTTGTTAGACTAACCATCCCAAAAGAATTAATCAAATAGTAGGAGAAGTTCGTCGGAGATTTACGGTTGTCAGTGCTTAGAGATTTACGTGGCCGATAGTCGGAGGTTTAGGTTGTAGGTGATCGGAGTTAGGTGGTTGTCAAAAGAAAAGGCCTTCCTAAGAGAAAGAGGGTGACCTGAATTAAAACCGGGACTTGGGTTAAAAGAGTTTAAAGAAAGAAAAAAAAACATGTGTCTTTTTGTAAATAGGCCACGTTGTATGTGGAGGAGGAACAGTTCCTAATATATCATGAGCCAAGCATTATCCTTTACTGTAACTAGAAACGTTTTAAAAAGTAACGGTGCTTTTGGATGAGGGAAATATACTTGGAATTTTGACCAAAGTCGTAATTTCTAAATTGACATGAACCAATTCCCGTGTTTGGATAAAAAAAACATAGAAATTTAGAAATTCCACGTAGTAAAAAATATAAAATTTGGAGATCATAAATCCTAACTTTAAATTCTATCTAAAAAGTCATCATTTCTAAAATTTCAAGAGAAATACTTTACAAATAAAGGTTGAATTCCGTATTTAAATCCGTTATCCAAACATGAAACTTTACAAATTCTAAAACTTTAATTTCCGTCATTTTAAATTTCATCATTTATGAAGAGTGCTACTAATTTCCACCCAATGTCCTATTTCCCCACCGAATTCCGAGTCTCTACATTTAGACTCCACGCATTTATCCGCATTTCGCCTCATATTGGCCATTACAACAATCCGATGACTTAAAACATGACACGTGAATCATAACATAAAAGTTAGTTTTTTTTTTTGAAATATCTTTAAATATTATGATATATATATTTGTAAGTTGACATTATTGTTGACGTTTTCTCAAAGTTCCCCCTCTCCTTGCTTTCTTCCCTCTCCTCAGTTCTCTGTAGTATCTCAATTCTCGCTTCCAAGTTCCCACAATCTCTATTACTCAACAGTGTCAACACCATAGATTTAATTTCTTATTTTTCATATAGTTTCAATGATGAAGCTTATCTCCTATTCATTAGCATGTTGGCGAGTCCTTACTTAGTTCGGATTTTGGTTTCTTATTATATTAGAATTTTGGTTACTTACCACCGAACTGGAACGCCGACCACCCTGTCGAGTACATCCAGTGCGACATCTCCGATGCCGACGACGCCAAGGCCAAGCTTTCTCCGTTATCCGACGTCACCCACATCTTCTACGTGACCTGGACCAACCGATCCACCGAGGCCGAGAACTGCGAGGCTAACGGCGCTATGTTCCGCAACGTCTTGAATTCCGTCATCCCAAACGCGCCCAATCTCCGCCACTTGTGCCTCCAGACCGGGGCCAAGCACTACGTCGGGCCGTTCGAGGCTTTCGGGAAGATCCAGCCCCACGAGCCGCCCTTCACGGAGGACCTGCCCCGACTGGACTACCCGAATTTCTACTACACCTTGGAAGATTTGTTGCTTGCTGAGGTGGAGAAGAAGGAGGACTTGACTTGGTCCGTCCACCGACCCGATGCGATTTTTGGGTTCTCTCCGTACAGCATGATGAACGTCGTCGGCACGCTCTGCGTGTACGCCGCCATCTGCAAGCACGAGAGAGTGCCGTTAAAGTTCCCGGGAAGCAAAGCGGCGTGGAACTGCTACTCGGTGGCTTCGGATGCGGATCTGATAGCGGAGCAGCACATATGGGCGGCGGTGGACCCGTATGCCAAAAACGAAGCATTTAACATAAACAATGGGGATGTGTTTAAGTGGAAGCATTTCTGGAAGGTGTTGGCTGAGCAGTTTGGGATTGAGGAGTATGGGATTGATGAGGAGGAGGGGGCGAAGCTGAGCTTGGTGGAGCTGATGAAGGGGAAAGAGAGAGTGTGGGAGGAGATAGTGAAGGAGAATCAGCTGCAGCCCACAAGGTTGGAGGAGGTTGGGGTGTGGTGGTTTGTGGATGTTTGGTTGAGTGGGGAGGGATTGTTGTGTAGTATGAACAAGAGCAAGGAGCATGGGTTTGTGGGTTTTAGAAACTCCAGGAATTCATTTGTCACTTGGATTGATAAAATGAAGGCTTTCAAGATTGTGCCTTGATCTTGGATTGGGGTTTGAGGATGTTGTGATGGTGTTTTTTTGGGGTTTGGAAAATATGTTTGTTGTGGTTTGCTTCTTCTTGTTCTGCATGAATTCTAAAATAATCGGTAGCAGATACTTGTGGTTGTTTTTGAAGTATCAGAGATTAATGTACCAGTGATGGTGGATGAAATGTGACATATTTTCTGCTTTAAACAGCTTCCATTTTTACCAAATACAAGTATAGGACAAATATTTGCAGGGCAACAAAACATTTCAGCTGAGCCAGCAAGTCTTTTCTTTTAACTAAATTATGAATCTTTAAGCTTTCATCTTTTCAATCCAGGAAATGAATGGCTTTGAAATTCCTAAATCCCAAAGTAATCATGCTCACTCCTTGCTTTAGGGGAGCATTTTTGCTCACCACTTTAATCATAGGTGTATCTTCACCACCATCCTCAATATTTGACACATGTCCATAGACATAACCATAGTTAACTTTTGCTTTGTATTTATGGAATCATGATTATACCTATAGACACGTGTCAAGCATTGAGGATGATGGTGAGGGTACACCTATGGTTAAAGTGGTGAGCAAAAATGCTCCCCTAAAGCAATGAGGGAGCATGATTACTTTGGGATTTAGGAATTTCAAAGCCATTCATTTCCTGGATTGAAAAGATGAAAGCTTAAAGATTCATAATTTAGTTAAAAGAAAAGACTTGCTGGCTCAGCTGAAATGTTTTGTTGCCCTGCAAATATTTGTCCTATACTTGTATTTGGTAAAAATGGAAGCTGTTTAAAGCAGAAAATATGTCACATTTCATCCACCATCACTGGTACATTAATCTCTGATACTTCAAAAACAACCACAAGTATCTGCTACCGATTATTTTAGAATTCATGCAGAACAAGAAGAAGCAAACCACAACAAACATATTTTCCAAACCCCAAAAAAACACCATCACAACATCCTCAAACCCCAATCCAAGATCAAGGCACAATCTTGAAAGCCTTCATTTTATCAATCCAAGTGACAAATGAATTCCTGGAGTTTCTAAAACCCACAAACCCATGCTCCTTGCTCTTGTTCATACTACACAACAATCCCTCCCCACTCAACCAAACATCCACAAACCACCACACCCCAACCTCCTCCAACCTTGTGGGCTGCAGCTGATTCTCCTTCACTATCTCCTCCCACACTCTCTCTTTCCCCTTCATCAGCTCCACCAAGCTCAGCTTCGCCCCCTCCTCCTCATCAATCCCATACTCCTCAATCCCAAACTGCTCAGCCAACACCTTCCAGAAATGCTTCCACTTAAACACATCCCCATTGTTTATGTTAAATGCTTCGTTTTTGGCATACGGGTCCACCGCCGCCCATATGTGCTGCTCCGCTATCAGATCCGCATCCGAAGCCACCGAGTAGCAGTTCCACGCCGCTTTGCTTCCCGGGAACTTTAACGGCACTCTCTCGTGCTTGCAGATGGCGGCGTACACGCAGAGCGTGCCGACGACGTTCATCATGCTGTACGGAGAGAACCCAAAAATCGCATCGGGTCGGTGGACGGACCAAGTCAAGTCCTCCTTCTTCTCCACCTCAGCAAGCAACAAATCTTCCAAGGTGTAGTAGAAATTCGGGTAGTCCAGTCGGGGCAGGTCCTCCGTGAAGGGCGGCTCGTGGGGCTGGATCTTCCCGAAAGCCTCGAACGGCCCGACGTAGTGCTTGGCCCCGGTCTGGAGGCACAAGTGGCGGAGATTGGGCGCGTTTGGGATGACGGAATTCAAGACGTTGCGGAACATAGCGCCGTTAGCCTCGCAGTTCTCGGCCTCGGTGGATCGGTTGGTCCAGGTCACGTAGAAGATGTGGGTGACGTCGGATAACGGAGAAAGCTTGGCCTTGGCGTCGTCGGCATCGGAGATGTCGCACTGGATGTACTCGACAGGGTGGTCGGCGTTCCAGTTCGGACGGGGACGACGTGCGACGCCGTAGACCTTCCATGGACCGCCGGGGGTGTCGGAGAGCGGGAGGATTTCGGCGAGGCTGTTGCCGACTATGCCGGTGACGCCGATCACGAGACCTACGCTCTGGGGGCTTCGCGGTGCTTCGTCTTCGTCAAATTTTTTCTGCAAAATTCAGGAATAAAATGTTAATTACGCAGAAAAAGAAGAAGAAAGGGGAGTAATTTATGTGAATCTAATTAGAAAATTGCCTTGGCAGCGCCAACAGCTCCAGCCCACCACCAGCTCATGATTTTGGGTAAAGTTGGGAGAGAAGAAGGAAGAAATGAAGATGAGGGAAATTGATTGGAGAAATTGGGAGTATGGAGTTTGGATTGGGAGGGCGGAGAAAGACCAGTAGATAAGCTGAGATTGAATCTGAGCGTACCTGTCAGTCTCTTAAATTATTAATCAAATTTCACAAAAAAATAGCTGAAATTTCTTCCATATTCTCTCAACTGTGCTTCGATGCAAGTTCATCTATAACCCAATGGCAATTCGGGTAAAATTGTCTTTTCGCGCGGGCCATGTCATTAGTATTACCCGCTGATCTGGAGCCTTTATCATCTACGTGTCATTATAAGGTGAAATAGATAATTAAATATGCATATGGATATCTACAATCTTTTTGTATTAGGTGGTGCCAAAGTCGCTCCCGTCCCCAATACGCATATCAAATTTCACAAAAAATAGTTGAATTTTCTATCACATTCTCTCGACTGTGCTTCGATACGAGTTCATCTATTACCTACTGGGCATTCGGGTAAAATTGTCTTTTCGCGCGGGCCATGTCATTAGTATTATTCGCTGATCTGGAGCCTTTATCATCTACGTGTCATTGTAAGGTGAAATAGATAATTAAAATATGCATATGGATATCTACAATCTTTCGTATTAGGTGGTGCCAAAGTCGCTCCCGTCCCCAATACGCATATTAAGTAAGGGTAAAAGTATTTGGCCCTAAGTCTTCAATTTTAGTCTTTATCATTGATTTGTCTTTATAAGAGAAAGATTTAATTAAATGAAACTCACTATTTTACAAATAATACGACTCTAATTTCATATTATGAAACTTATTACAATAACTATTCGTAACACGATGAAGAATGAGTTTATATGAGCATTTTAACCTCTACCCTTATTTTCTCTTTCTTTGCTTGTTGAGTTGTCATTGTTGTGTCCTAAGTGACAAAAACTCAATCAACATGTCCATATTCACATATTTACACCAAAAAGTCATACCAACATTAAACTTACAAGTCACAATCACACAGCAACCAAACATTTCCAATCAAAATTCAACATTATGAATTCAATCATGGTACAATCTTGTGAGCTTTCATTTTATCAATCCAATAAACAAGGGAATTCCTGGAGTTTCTAAACCCGCAAAACCCGTGCTCTTTATTCTTGTTCATGCTAGACAACTCAGCTCCCCCGCCCAATACAACCTCCACAACCTCCCACAGCCCCAACTCCTCCAACTTTGTGTGTCGCAGCTGATTTTCCCCCACAATCTCTTCCCACACTCCACCTTTGTCCCTCATCATCTCCACCAAGCTAAACCCCTCATCAAACCCATACTCCTCAATCTCAAATTCCTCCGCCAACACCTTCCACAACTGCTTCCACTTAAACACGTCCCATTCCTCCGCCAACACCTTCCACAACTGCTTCCACTTAAACACGTCCCCATTGTTGATATTAAACGCTTCGTTTTTGGCATACGGGTCCACCGCCGCCCATATTTGCTGCTCCGCTATCAGATCCGCGTCTGAAGCCTCCGAATACGAATCCCAACCCGCTTTGCTACCCGGAAATCTCAACGCCAACCCCTCCTGCTTGCATATAGCAGCGTACGCGCAAAGCATGCTCACAATGCTCAGCATGCTATAAGGCGAAAACCCGAAAATAAGTCCGGGTCGGTGTACGGACCAGGTCAAGCCCTCTTTCTTCTCCACCTCTTCGAACAACACATCCTCGAGGTTGTAATAAAAAAGCGGTACATTCAATCGGGGCAAATCCTCCGTAGACGGCGTGTCATGGGGAGCCACCTTGCCGTACGCCTCGAAAGGTCCATCGTAGTGTTTGGTGCCGGTCTGGAGGCACACGTGGCGGAGATTTGGCGCATTTGGAATCACGGAGCTCAAGACGTTGCGCAGTAGGGCGCCGTTGGCCTCGCAGTTGTCGGCCTCGGTGGAGCGACTGGTCCAGGTGACGTAGAAGATGTCGGTGACGTCGGTCAATTGGGAGAGCTTGGTTTGGGCGTCGATTGGGTCGGAGATGTCGCATTGGATGTATTCAACGGGGTGGTCAACGCTCCAATCTGGGCGTGGACGGGGTGCGACACCGTAGACCTTCCAGGGACCTCCGGGCGTGTCATGGAGGGGGAGGATTTCGGCAAGGCTGTTGCCCACTAGGCCGGTCACGCCAATCACCAATCCCACGCTTTTGAAGCTTCTTGGCGCTTCATGATCATCATCCTCATGCTTTTTCTGCAAAAGAAATTAATGTTAATCGCAGTAAATAAGATTTTAAAAAGAAGAAGTAATTAAGTGGGTAAAAGGTTTTGCCTTGGCAGCGCCAATAGCTCCAGCCCACCACCAGCTCATTTTGGAGTGGAAGCTTTGCTCTTCTGTTTCAAGTTTAAAAGGTTACAGCAGCAACCGCCAGCGTCACCCATGACATGCGTTTGCTTGATGGAATACAAAATGGGATTAATTTGGTTGGATCCTTTGTCGTATGATATCTTTGCCTGAAAAAATAATTCCATTTTAAATAACACGTTATGCGAATCTACAATATTTATTAAATACAAGGGTGAGTGAACCGTTGAATTTACATCCTACGATGAGCGACCACAAATTTCTTGTATCCCTGTAGTCCAAGAGATCGGGATTATTATTAAATAATCATGCAAATGCATTCTTTACTAGTTTAGGGTTTGCTAGGCTTGGGCCAATAGCTCCAGCCCACCACCAGCTCATTTTGGAGTGGAAGCTTTGCTCTTCTGTTTCAAGTTTAAAAGGTTACAGCAGCAACCGCCAGCGTCACCCATGACATGCGTTTGCTTGATAGAATATAAAATGGGATTAATTTGGTTGGATCCTTTGTCATATGATATCTTTGCCTGAAAAAATAATTCTAGTTAAATAACACGTTATGCGAATCATGAAAATCTACAATATTTATTAAATAATCATGCAAATGCATTCTTTACTAGTTTAGGGTTTGCTAGGCTTGGGCCAATAGCTCCAGCCCACCACCAGCTCATTTTGGAGTGGAAGCTTTGCTCTTCTGTTTCAAGTTTAAAAGGTTACAGCAGCAACCGCCAGCGTCACCCATGACATGCGTTTGCTTGATGGAATATAAAATGGGATTAATTTGGTTGGATCCTTTGTCATATGATATCTTTGCCTGAAAAAATAATTCCATTTTAAATAACAAGTTATGCGAATCTACAATATTTATTAAATACAAGGGTGAGTGAACCGTTGAATTTACATCCTACGGTGAGCGACCACAAATCTCTTGTATCCCTGTAGTCCAAGAGATCGGGACTATTATTAAATAATCATGCCAATGCATTCTTTACTAGTTTAGGGTTTGCAGGCGGCTGTCCTTCAAATCTGTAATAATTTCAAGTTTTTCTTTGAGCGGTGGCCCAAGCCTAGCAATGGGCCTAGTTGGGAGACATGGGACGGCTTGCCCATGGGCCACAGGTATTTCCCAAGTTCAGATAAAGATGAGGGGAGAGAGACTTTTTAGTTTTTACCGAAAAACAAAAAGAAAAAAGAAAAAAAAGAAGGGGAGACTGAACTGAGGAGCACACCGCATTCCAGTCGTTGTAGGTAGCTGCAATGGTGCTTACCAACTTCAATGGAGCTGGCGTTGGATTTGGTATGATTTCAAAAAGCTTTGTTTTGTGGGTTCTGATTTTTATGTATCCCGTGAGCTTATTATGACCAACTCAGTCGTTTTTCTTCAGGATTCGGTATTGGTTGCGGGTTTGGCGTTGGATGGGGTTTCGGAGGTTTGTTCCTCCGCCTCCATTATTTTTTTCTCGCTTTCACTTTCCTGTTGATTTCATGTTTTATTTGCCTGAAATTATTTAAACTTTAAACAATTGGCTAGTTTCACACTCGGGCTTATCTGATCAGGAAGGAAGAGATTATTATTGCCTACTTTCGGTCCATTCAACACTTTCATGTAGCTAAAATTCGGAGCAGTCATAGTTATTCAGAAGATTCTCACACAGTTCGGTGTTCAATTTCATTGTAGGGTTTAGATTCATTAGGCATTTCTTTAGATTGTGCAATGAAAGAATGTTACAACATATCATCTAGCTGCAGATTGGGCAGCCACTAGCCAAATGGTTTCAAAGTGGTTATGTCTATCGCAAACCCATTAACATATTAGGTGTATTGAAAAAAATAGAATGAGAAGAATGTTAAATCATCCCTCTATCACTTACCAGTGGTTTATAGTTATCTTATCAGGATCACCTTATCATCTTGGTGAATCTTGTGTTCTTGTGGTTATTTATTGGTAGATAGAAGGGGTTGGGTTCTCTGTCCTATCTTTAAGGAATGGAAAGTTGTGATATGTCATCTCATGAAAGGATTAAAAGCTGACGATGCCTGGGTCGTATGATCCCATCTTTCCTTAGGTTCATCCTCTACTTAAAGGAATAGTAGGAATCGGCTATTCTTGTTAGACCAGAGTTAGAAAGTTCAACAGTGTCAATATCTCAATTGAAGACAGGCTAATCCTGTTTAGGAATCTCAAAAGTAGTGAGATGATCAACTGATGGCCCGTCCTGCGTCCTTTCTCATCATTTTTATATATTAATGCTTGGTTACAACTTACAACTTAATGTATGTGTACCAGGAGGGTATGCCGGAAGAGTTTGGTGTGCTTAGACATGTTTTTTGCAACTGGAAACAAGATCTCCCAATCCGACCCCCCGGCCCCCCCTCTATTTTTCTTTCTTTGCCCCACCAGTGCAAAAATGCCTTGGTTTTTCTCTTATTCTGCTTGGCCAAAATTTAGGTTCCTTGTGAATGCTGTCATGCGTTTGGACCAAATAATTGCTTCACTAATTACTTCCTCATATTCAATGGAAAGTATTGAACTGGTTTAAGTTTCTCAAAGATTGAGGCTGCATTTAAGCATCAATTAACTTATGCTATTACTATACATATTATTTGTTGGGACATTGGATTATCACATTAAGTAATTCTTGTGCTTGTGCATATAAACTTATTTTCTTAATACCTTTGTTATTCGTCCTGCTGTAATGTATATAACCCTTGTTTGCTAATTTACAATTTTGTTTTTGCTACAGGCACACCGTTGAATTTCTTGGGCCTTGGTGCAGGTATACCCCTTACCTTTTAGTCCAACTGGAATTTCTAGTTTATGTTTTCGGAATGCATTCAAGTACACCATGGTGCGTATATCATTAACATGGCATTTTGTTTTCAAGGTGGAGGTTGTGGGGTTGGTCTAGGTCTTGGATGGGGATTTGGCACCGCCTTTGGTAGTCAGTATCATTCATCTGGGGTCACATTCCAGGGCCTAGACTTCGGCAAGAAGGATCTTGATGGTTTTGCTTTACAGAAAAACCACCAGGACAATCGTGCTTCGCGATAGCTTTCAGTTTCAGCACAATATGATCCAAGACAATAAACTTGTGTGTATTTAAAGCATTTCGGCTGTATGTCGTGTAGAGAAAGGTGGAGATTGTTTTGATGTATGCTGTCCTTCGAGTTTCTAGAATATATTTTGAGAGAAATTGTACAAACATTGAGGATTGAAATGAAAATTTATTTACGGTCTCAAAAACGTAGGCAGAATATTTCTTCTACCTTCTACAACTGTTTGTTGGTCAGATTGAAAAGCAAGGATAAGAAATCTAAATTTTTATATACTACACAAATAGTACCAGTACATAAGGAGTAGCTACACGAGCGAGAAAAAAAAATTTATATTACAGGATGCATTAGCAAAATCTTCCAGCTTACAACCCCGTTCCAGCTTATCTGAAATTTTTGTTCTATAATACAACAGAATTTACCCTCCTTCAGGGATGTCAAAATTGAATAACAAAACAAAAGGGAAATTCTTTGAAGGTTGTAGGTTGTGTTCACCGCTAGACGCTTCAACAATGTGTGCAAATAATATTGTAATCTTTTGAACACAATATTCCACCCCTATGTCCAACAATTGACAGCTTGGCTTTCTCCTCGCGCTGTCATGAGTTACCAAAAACTGTGGACACGGGCCACGGCTCAGATAGCACGCAATGCAATTAAAACTGCAAGGAACGAAAAGAACAAACTCATGAATACAAAGATATCAGTTACTTAAAGGGAAATGATAGAAAAGAAAGATTCTGTTGTATTTCACATAAAAATTATTAAGAATATGCACTTAATAGATGAATTAGCAAACAAAACCACATAGGGTTCAGAGAAGCTTACCAATCAAGCAAACAAGAAGAGCAATCCAAAAAGCTACACGAGCAGGCCAACTATATTGCACGTAGTACTGAGACCTTTGAAGTTGTCTCTGAATAGCTCCGTACCAGCCATACAATGGTTTATCATAACAGTCATCGCAACTATCCAAACAACTCTTACTTTTTTCATAACAAGCATTGATGCCCTAAATGGAAAACCAGAATTTTAATCATTAGTAACACAACAACAACAAATATAAAGTTCCAGTAGTAAATTAAATCAAAGGACTAAAGCATGCATACCCTAGACAACTGAGAAGATGGCAACAATGCAGCATCAGCATCTTCATGACGGTCCACTGCCTTCCACTTCCTAAAACCATTCTTTGACCACTTCAACTTTGATGCGGTTTCCATGGAACTAATAAACCCAGAGAAACTGGGAATCTTTCGTACAGGTTGCTCAACCATCATCGCAGAAGAACTTGGTAAGTATGCATCGTCAAAAACTGCAATCTTCCAAACACCAATGTCAGCACTAGCACTAGCTGTCCTCCTATGCCCATGTGGCTTCTCCTCCCTCGTCTTCTGGGAACCCCACTCGGCTGAACCACATGAATTCTTCGAACAACCTGGTGCTGATTCTTTATCTGTCCCTCGTAGGTTTTCACCATCCCTGTCGTTACTCAAAGCAATAACTCTCTCTTTAGATGCAGATGGTCCGGAAAGAAAAAATGCAAGCTCATTGCACTCCCCTTCATCCAAACGCACCCAAGGCTGAGAAGCCTTGCCTTCAGAAAGGGCAGCTTCCCGTAATGAGTTTTCAATTTTGGAAATCTGGTCCTCAATGGCAACAATGAATTCATGGTGCCTGTCTCTTGCATCTTCACATGAGCTTCTAGCATAACTTGACTTGACAGCTCGCGCAAACTCCTCTAACTGCATTGCCAACACAGAATTTAATCAATTATTCACTACACTAATACGGGCATAACACCGATTAATAAGGTTTGCTCTGCCTAAATGTCCACACCAATAGCCAAGAGAGAGAGAAGAGGACCTGCCATTTGGTAGTTCCAAGGGTTGTACGGAGATCCCTGTGAAGTTCCTCGGGATCCCACATACTGGAAGTGTCTTTCTTTGCATGAATCCATGTTCTATATGTAGATTCCATCCTTCACAACCACATAAACATTAAATTAACAAATCAATGACAACAACCAAAACCAAACTGAATATCATTCCCAGCATTCAATGCACCTTTCATCGCGAAAAATAAGTGCAGAAAGAAAAACCCTAATTTTGTCTTTCCCAGCAAACAGGTTGCAGATAAACACTATTAACTCAATGAGCACTTGCACAAATTGCAAATGTTGAAGAAATGCAGGGAAAAAAGAGAGGAATATGAACATAATATTCGGAAAATTTTGGATTAATTGGGGCAAAAAACGAATCTGCTGAAAGCTTCCTAACGCTGGAAGTTGATTTAAATTAGCTGGAAGCTACCAAATCCAAGATGTAAACCAAGGTTGCAATAAAACAAAGAAAAGTTCAAAATTTATTGGGAAAATGAAAAGATTAAAAATGAAGCCCTAGAGAAGACATAAATGGGCAATTAGAAATGCTACCTGTCTGCGGATTCTTGAACTTCCTCGGCCGCCGAGAAAAATGGATCTTTCTCCCACCGATCAAAACTTGACGCCATTAATAAATCACCCCCACGATTCGTAAAGTTGAATATACTCACAAATTAACAACAATCTTGTTTTGTTTCAGACAAGAAATGAACCCTAGCTCAAAACACGTTCAATTTCCAGATGAACTTGAGCACAACATTGACAGTGGAAGAAAATACAAATGCAAAATAGATAAAGACGTTAAAAAGATCAATGGGTTGAGGAGAGATTCCGTTATTTCAACGAAGCAACTGCAATTCCAGGAAAAAGAAGGTTGGGGAGAGAGAGAAGCTTAAAATTGGTGCGAATATAAAACTAACGTTTTAAAGCTAGCTTTGTTTTTTTGGGAAACTCCGCGAATAAGTGAGTTCCTAAACGACGTCGTTTCCACCGTCAATGGGTGACATACGAGTTTGGAGCGTGGTCAAAATTGGTCGATTGAGATGGTGACGCTGATCCCCCACCGCGTGAGTTATTGTGGTCCATTGACTATAATAGCCTTGGAATTATGATTATGACATTGGCAACTCTCTCGAAAGCTTTAAATTAAGCATTTTATTAAAAGCACAAGTTTAACTAAAAAACATAATCAAAACATAAGTTAGAATGGTACAAAATGATATATAAATATGCACCGATCAGGGGAAGGCACTGGCAGAGGGAGAACGCAGAAGGGATGGTACAAGTCTTTTTGTTTTTTTTAGTTTTATTTATAAAAGACTTAAGTTTCTTTTAAATTTGTTTTACGGATTTTAAGTTTTAAAAATATTAAAAATATATTATATTATATTTAAAGCTGTGTGACTCTATACCATTGGATGTGTGGGCTCCCCACATGTGCCACGTCAGCAATTTAACAGAATATTTGACAAAAGCTAACGGCATGGACCATTTTGATGTGTGGAGTGTAACCTTAAGGATCATCAGCAGAGCCGGTCCTGGGTTTTCTAAGGCCCAGGGCAAATTTTTTCAAGTGCGCCCCTTTATACAAATTAAACAAAAAAAAAATTATCAACTAATTAATTTTATTAAAATTATAAGAATTTACAAAAGATAAGGAAGAACACTTTGGGGCCTCATTAAAACCTTGTTTGGGGAAAACCCAATGGGACAAAACCCCAAACGAAGGAAAAAGAGTACCCCGGATTGTAAACATTGCATTAAAAAATGAAAACTACATATTTGAGTCTACATGCTTCCTCCCGAATCTCCGTAAGCATTTCTTGATTTGATCAATCTTCTTTTCATCCTCCACAACTAATCGAAGCAAATAATCATCACATGTACCTACAAAATAAAAATAGCAATGAAATCTGAACCACAAAACATCATTTAAAATGTCTTCTTGATGCACTTTTAGATGCAAAATCATCAATTATGCTATCATATTTAATGTTTTCTAACATATCCTTTTCAATGCATAATATTGCTAATCCATTTAGCCTATCTTGACTCACGGTGGTCCGCAAGTAAGATTTCAATAATTTTAATTTAGAAAAACTTCTTTCAGCAGATGCCACGGTCACAGGTATAGTCAATAATATCCTATAAGAAACCATTACATTAGGAAACATATCCACACTCTTTACAAACTCAAGAATTTTAATGGATGTCCATGGTTTATCTGTTTCATATGCTTCTTTTGGTAACATCACTTGCAACACCTGTAATTCTGAAAATAAGTCTCTTGCATCAACATCAAAAACATCACCATGTTTTAAATCATTTTCAAGATTCACACAAAAACTTTTCAATTCATTATCATCAAACGAAGTCAACTTTGCAGCATCAAATAAGAACCCAAAAATAGATTCAAAACAACGCAATTGTTCAAACCTACTCTTCAATTCACCAAGAGCAATATCCACTATAACAAGAAAATAATCAGTTCTAAATGATTCTTCAGCTGATTGTTGTTCCCTATCACTATTGGAAACCTCATCAAAATGCCTTTTTCTACAAACTTGACGTTTTTTTGGAAATACAGGCTCAATTCCCATATCAAGGGAAATTTCTTTAGCATCAATCATGGCAGAAATAAACCCATTTATTCTATAGTTTTCAAAAAATAAAACAAGTCCTTCTAATTGTCTTACAGCCGCATCAAGACGCATGTCTTCAGATTGTAACTTTTTACTAACTAAGTTAATCTTAAACAAAATGTCATGCCAAATAACCAAACTTAATATAAATTCAAAACTTGAAAACTCTCCTGATGCTAAACTTTGAGCATCCCTACTCAATTTGGCATCTTCACTAATTTCTGTTGATTTAAATAAAGCTTCTCTGATTTGGGAAGCTTGAGATTTTATTGCTTTGACACTTTCAATGTGACTTTCCCAACGTGTAGTTGACAATGATTTCAAAGTCAAACCATCTATGTAATCAAGTAACACATTCCATCGCTTTGTTGAATTAGAGAATACCGTATATATGCATTG
>NW_018924155.1:0-26715 GCF_002207925.1 Prunus avium | reverse complement strand
AAACTCGTGGATCATAAATGTTCAAATCAAATCTTGTTTCTTGACATTCATTTTCATGGCAAGGTTCATCAATATTTTCATTTTCATCAAGGAAAGGTTCATCAGTATTTTCATTTTCATCAAGATCACCAATTTCTTCATTCACATCATTCTCATTTTCTACTAATTCTTCCAATTGAATTGGTTGTTCATATTCATTTGGTAAATCTTCATCTAAATTTTCAAGTGAAGCATTGGTTTGTTTAACAAAATATTTATTCAAAGATCCTCTTAAACTTTGAGCAATTTCTTCTTCTTCTTTCTTTCTTTGTCTCTTGAGATTTCCAGAAAGTTGTTTCTTAGGAAATATTTTTTAATTTTTATAATAAACACAACACAATAAAAAACAATAAAACTAATTAACAAAGAACAATAAAACCTGGATTTTGAGCTTATTTTCTTCCACTTGAAACTTCCAAGTATAAAGAACAAGAATCCCAGCCAAGTTTTCTATTGAATCAAATAATAAATAAGAAAAAGTTAACAAAGATATGTATTACAATTTACAAAATTTATACATCTACATTCTATATGTATCTATATAAAATAAAAATAAAAAATTACCTTCAAAGAAAGGCACTAGTCTAGCTTGTGGATGATTTATTTTGGAGAAGAGGAGAAGAGGAGAATCACCAAAAAAAAAAATTTGCTTGAGTTCAGAGAAGAGGAGAATCACCCAAAAAAAATGCTTGCGTTGGGTTATGAACTGAGAAGTCTGTTTTGTGGCAAATAAATTGCTTCAGTTCAAAGAAAAGGAGAATCACCCAAAAAAAATTGCTTTCGTTGGGTTATGAACTGAGAAGGTTGAGGGTTTTTCCTTCTTCTTTTTGTAGCTGAAAAAGTCTGTTTTGATTTATTCCATAATTTGTTTATTTATTTTATATTATATTGTACAATTAATAAGGACTTTCTTACTCTTTACGTTTCTTGAGATTGAGTATATAGAGACTGATTGTGATTGATTGACTTCCCTTTTCATTGAGAAGTACAATCGGCAACTTCCTTCTTTTTTTTTTTTCTTTTTTTTTTTTTTTTTTACACATATATACATAGGTTTAAAAAAAAGATTTGGGCCCCCTTCAGCTGTGGGCCCCGGGCTGTAGCCCTGGTGGCCCTTGCCCAAGGCCGGCTCTGGTAGTGACTAATACCTTTCGACGCGGGAGCTCTCCCAATGAAGGTAAACGGCTGGCCACAAAATGCGCTTCATTCCCATAGGCGAGGATCGAACCCCCAACCTCATGATTAAGGAATGAATCTTCTTGACTTCTTTGGGACTATTTGTGCTCATATTTTTTTTATGAATAAAACTTGCTTTATAATGAATACCTTTTTAATATTTAATGTTGTTTTATTTACTTTATAAGATGGCATTTTTTTAATCTAATTTTTTGTTTAAATTGAAACTTCATTTTTAAAAAAATAAGTAATAGATCGACACATGTTTTAAGGAACAAATTTAGTAAATAAATTTAGTGACCTAATATTATAGCTAACTGAATTGGCTTCATTCCATTCTATTGCAATGGATTTTTTGTGTTTTGATAAATTATTTAATGTAATCATCACACTTGTCATCAATACATTATAATGTGTTTTTTTATTTATTAATGTTACACTTTATAATATAAATACATTATTTATTCATTTTATAACACGTGAATAGATAACACCTTATTTAAGGTATCTAAGTGTGTGACATTAAAAAAAAATAGTAACATAGTTGAGTGGTAGTCCAATCAAAATGTCAATTGCATTTGAAAAGTACAAATTTGATTTCTTTGACAATGGTCAACTGCTGCCAAAAAAGGAAATCTTTTAGCTACTAATGTCCTTCCAGTTGTGTGTGTGTATTGGGAGAGACTTCCATGAAACGGAAATAGCATTATTTTGTTATTCTTGGTTAATAACGCTATAACACGCATGATAATATTTTCATATGGTATAACAATATTGGTCGAGAATAACAAAACAATGTTACCCCTGTTACAACTAAGTTTTTCTCGTGTATTGGATAAGATAATTGTTAATGTGTATTTTTTTAGAACATTAGGAAGTAGTTAATTGATAATCACAAAAATAAATAAATAAATAAATAAATAACGTGGTCAATATATAAATAGAATAGCTATCATGGGAAGAAATCATAATTTTAGAAAACTTAGTGGGGGTAAGTCCAATTAATCCTTCGTTAATAAACCTTGACCAGGGTTTGACAGACACTGCACACTGAGACAGACATGGCGGAAGGCGAGCAACTATGCGAGGCGGCGAGGAACGGCGACGCCGAAAAGCTGAAAACTTTAATGGAAACCGGAGCTGACGTTTCGTACTTCGACGGCGACGGCCTTACCCCGCTGATGCACGCGGCCAAGCTGGGCCACGGAGATGCCGTCAAGACTCTTCTAGAAGCTGGCGCGCCATGGAACGCCCTATCTCCTTCCAATCTCTCCGCCGGCGATTTCGCCATGGACGCAGGCCACGAAAATGCCTATGAAATCCTCCTCAATGCCGGTACGTGCTTAACATAGAAACTAGAAATTTACTCTAGGTTGTTCTAATTTGGAGTTGTATGAATGAAAAATGAAAAGTGTTTGATTAATTTGAGCTAATTAGGGATTCAATCTGAATTGGTACTGGGAACGATTGCGAGGAAAGAGAATAAGAATGGGGATGGCAATGGAGATTACTTGGAAGACAGGGTGAGCTTCAGCGAGGACAAGCTGATGGACTCAGACAGTAAGGCGGTGATGATGGCTTGGGAGAAGCCATTAATGGAGGCACACGCGAAAGCTGTTTGCTCAGGAGGTGGGCATGTACTGAACATTGGATTTGGGATGGGCCTCGTGGACACGGCCATCCAACAATACTCCCCTGCTTCGCACACCATTGTTGAAGCTCACCCGGAGGTTTACGAGCGCATGGTTCGAACCGGTTGGGCTCAGAAGGACAATGTGAACATAATATTTGGGCGCTGGCAGGATGTGCTACCTCAACTTCAATCTTATGACGGTAAGTGAAATTGAAATGGACCAATTCAAATTGCTGTTTAAGCTTCAAGCCTTCAATTTTTTCAATTTTTCAGTCACAATATTTGAAATTTTTGGGGTTTTTCGTTTGTTGTCCAGGGATTTTCTTTGACACCTATGGAGAGTACTATGAAGACTTGAGAGAGTTCCACCAGCATCTTCCTGTGTTGTTGAAGCCTGGGGGAATCTACTCATTCTTCAATGGCCTTTGTGGAGGTAATGCATTCTTCCATGTTGTGTACTGTCACTTGGTTTCACTAGAGCTTCAGAATTTGGGTTACTCTACACAGTTCATTCCATTGCCTGTTAAGGATTGTTTAGGAGAACAGGTTTGGGAAGGTGTTAAACAAAAGTATTGGCAGCTTGATACTTATTACCTCCCTGTTTGTCAGTCTGTAGACGATTTAGAATGACACTTGGGAGTTTTGTTTTATTTTACTTTTTAAACTCATTGTAACTTCAAGGTATTTCAATTTGATCGATTTCATGATGTTTGCATTGTAGACTGCTCTATGATTTTATAGTTATACAATGTTATCGTAAGTCTCTCTAATCCACCCTTCCCCAAAAGTGCTAAATGGATGCCATGATAGCTGATTGCCTGTAAGGAATGCGAAAGACCAGTATAATGGATGAGTTTCTCGTCTATGTTCTGGGTAACCATGCGGCTTATAGTAGCTACTGTTTACCCAGGGAGATTGTATTCGTAAACACCCTCCATATATCAACATGGTTTGCCTTTTTTGGTGATTAAATAGCTTTGTTGGAGAGTTTAGCCTAAATGAGGTTAGAAGCTATTGGCTATTACCATAAACATTTGGCAGATTTACCTCTTCCAAAGCTTCAATTGTGGCAAGATTGTGTAACTAGTTAGTTTATTTATTTATTTTTTATTTAATAAATAAATTATCCCTCAGTCTCTGGTGATATCCAAAACAAAATTCTCAGCATATCTTTCCAGGAAAGAAAAAATTGATGTATTAAGCGATACAACTAAAGCAAAAATAAACTGAAAAGAGAACCCACCACTGCAGATTTATAAGTCCCTAAAACTTCAATCGAGCATAACTTCTTCATTTCAACTCGGATTCGCGAACCGTTTGCGCCTACGCGTTCGTGAGATCAATCTCGATTTTCCAAATCAAAAATCATAATTTTCTCGCTTCAATTTCTTGTACTTCCTTTGTAAAATCATAAACTTAATCATAAAGGTATTTTGTCCCAAATTGAGATTAAGTCACTTAATTCCAATATTTCCACACCAAACCAAAATCATACAACATCCAAAATAGTCACACGACTTAATAATATTTTCCACAAAAATAATAAAACCAAATATTATTTTTGAGGGTATTACATTTTGGTTGAACCCAGATCTTCACTAATGGTGATAGTGCAGAAACAGATACCTTGTATGTTCCTGGGGTACCCACATTGTTGAGAGTCCTTGTGTATATTTTAGTGCCTGCTCCCCTGTTGCCTGAACTTGTGTTTAGAGAAACAGCAAAAGATGGATAATTTAGATCTCCAGCCCTGTAATTCTTGCTTGAATCACAGGTGAAGTCTATGTGGGTGAGTATCTTGATATCTCCTGTTGTATAATTCAAGGCACAAAGGAAGCTTAGGTAGTCCTCGACACCAAGATCATAAGCAAGGCCTGGGTCAAGGGCTGCCACTGGGTCCACATGCCCGGCACCATAATCGAATGGTGTTGCAGCATTTCTTGTAGCAATATCTTTGAGTGGTTTTCCATTTTTGTATGTGGTATAGGATGTGGTCATGAGAGCAGACTTAACGGCTGCAGGGCTCCATTTTGGGTGAGCCGCCTTGAGAAGGGCAGCTAGCCCACTCACATGTGGGCATGACATGGATGTACCTGAAATGATGTTGACGCTCAACCTCCTGGTGTCTTCATAAAATCCAGATGGTGGAACTGCACCAGACCACCCAGCTAGGATATTCACTCCTGGTGCTATTAGGTCCGGTTTGAGTACGGTTGGAGAGATTAGATTTGGTCCTCTACAGCTGGGGACTATCATGGGAGGCAATATATCGTTTTATTGCATCACCAGCTTTCTGGCCAACCACTACTGTAGTAGGCAATAGATATGAGTCGGCAACAACCTCTTCTCCATAAGCTTTAGTATATGCCAAAATCATCCCTACACCACCAGCCTTTTTAACCACCGCACTCTTCTCAGCATTATAGGTTATCCCTTTATCACATACCACAATTTTCCCGGCAACCTTTCCAGGAATCAAACTGTCAAGACTGCATACATCACCATCTATGGAGTTACTTGCTTTACCAGCATAAACAAGTGGAAGTAATCCACTAGATAGTGATGGTCCGGCATAGATTGATATACCTCTATATTTTTTTCTATTTCCGAGGCTAACATAAGCCGGGAAATCGCGGTCTAGTGTTCCAGCACCCACGGTGGTTATCCCCCATTTCCAGCTGAACCTGACACGAAGATTCCCTTGGCCACGGCAGAGAAGCTCCGATGGCCATAGCGTCTGTGTAATAATTATGGTACCGTGTACCCCCTATGGACAAAGATAAAATGTTGACGCCATCTTCAACAGCCTTGTCCATTGCGGCTATAATATCAGAGGAGTAACACCCACCAAACCAGCAGGCCTTGTATGTGGCTACTCGAGCTTGTGTAGCCATCCCCCTTGCTGTCCCCAAAGCATAACCAAATAGGCTAGCTCCTGGGACTGCAGACCCGGCTGCAGTGGTCGTGGTGTGAGTTCCATGGCCACTATCATCTCTTGGTGATGTTGATTCTACTCTTTCATCAATGGGTTGTCCCACTGATGCTTCATATCCTTTCGGGAAAAATCTCGCCCCAACTAGCTTTCTATTGCAACTTGATAAGTTGAAGTTTGTTCCTTCCTCGCACTTCCCTTTCCAGCTCTTTGGCACTGGGCCAAGACCTTTATCATCGTAGCTCTTGATCTCAGGCCAGACACCGGTGTCGATTAAGCCAATAACCACCCTGCTTATTTTATCTGATGTCGGGAAGATGGCCTCGTTTCTGGAAAAGGTTATTCCAAGGAACTCGGGTGTCCGAGTTGTGTGAAGTTCATATCTTAACTCAGGTAAAACAGAAACAATCCCTGATTGTTTTTCAAGCAGCTCAGCTTCCTCAGCAGTTAGCCTTGTGGAGAAGCCGTGAATTATGATTCTGTAGGTGTAGAGCACGTCTGCTGACTTGGACACCGATTTCAAAGATGAGCCATACCATTGCAAATGGTCGTCGCCAAAACTCGCAGGCATTTCGGACTTGTCCATGCGAATGATGTAGGTCTTTTTCATCTGCTGCTCTCTCTCTTCTGCTACCACGCACGAGATGTGAGAGAGAGCCAGAAGCATAAGCGTTAGTGGAAGCATGCAAATGGGTATCTTCATCTTCTCACTTTTAGCAAGCCTGAGCTTCATTTCCTTTTGCTTATATGGGAAATGCAGAATTATTGCAATGCCAGTGCCAAATTATAAAATAAAATAAATTCAAGCGATATTAAAGGAGGGGAATTAAATGCTAATGAAATTTAAACTCACGAAACATGGCTACCGTGGCTAATTAAATATTCTGCACTTGAGTGCCAATGAAATAAACTCAGAAGTTTCACAAGAAGAAAGAAGGAAATAAAATCAGACGTGTTGACAAAATACGATTTTGTCTATAAAAAAAATTCCAATACTGAGAGATCGATCAATAGAACTCACATGGCACTGAGAGATCGATCCCCTATTTAAAAACTATTTGAAATTCACATGGCATCTCCAGAATTTTGAAAATGTGTTGAAATCTTCTCTTTTAATTTAATAATATTTGGTGATATTGTACAGTACTAAGTAACATGTAATTGCTATGAAAGACACCACATCTATTGCCCAGTCCTGACTCCTGTGAACCTGAATGCCATTTTTCACCTGCTAATTCAGTCTAATTCCCTTTTGGGGTTCATATTTGTGAGGATTCAAGTGTGGTAAGAATTCCTGACAATTCCTCCTTTTATTATTTTTTTCTCTCAAGTCTGCAGTAAGCTTAATTGTTCTTGTTTCCTGGGATTTTAGTTTTATATATTCGGGCAATTATTCACTAAGTGGCACCCCTCTCCCGTTTTGTTGTAAGAACAATGCCTGAGAAATTTAGTGTATCTCTGAAGGAGATGGTTCCGTTATTGGAAAATTTAGTGTATCTGTTCTTCTGGGAGATGTATGAGATTGATGGTAATTAGTGGTGAAGAGGTGATTGTTTTGTTGCTATATTTTGTGTGTACCAGAATGTTAAAGTGAATCCAACAATGGCGCAACAATGAAAAATTCGCAAAACAAAATTCTGGACATAGGTTCGCATGGAATGGAATGGTACTTGGCTATTTAAATTTTCTCCAATTGTGTGTATCCGAGGAATAATAAAGAAATACAAATTGTAGTTGAGGGCCAATGAAACGACTCGGACGCCAATAAACACTCACGTGGGCATGGCATGGCACTGAGAAATTCCTTATACACTTTTGGAAACTCACGTGAGATTGGAATTCGTATCATATTATTTTTTTTGGAACTTGGATTGGATAGAATGAAAATGCTAATGCTGCATTGTGATTCATGACTGGATATGGATAAGCTTAAGCAGCACCATTGGTTTGGTCGTATTAAATGGGCCAACTGACCCAACTCTAAATTTGCCCCCAAATAAAAAATTGACCCAACTCCAACACCCCAGACGAGAAAAAAGAAGAAACAAGGACATGCTAAATTAAATGAAACCACTCGGACACCAATAAAACTCATATGGCACTCAGAGATTCCTAATTTAAATAGTATTAATTGTAGCAGAGTTGAGTTGAGTCTTAATTGTAGCAGATTTTTGTTTCTTGGATATAAAGAGAGAGCACTTCTGCTCATCACTTTAATTTAAAGTGTATTTTTATTATCATTCTTAACACTTGACACGTGTCTTCTTGGATATAAAGAGAGAGCACTTCTGCTCATCACTTTAATTTAAAGTGTATTTTTATTATCATTCTTAACACTTGACACGTGTCCATATACATGATAATGGCTCCCATTCATAACTAGATTATATTTATATTGATAAGCTGCATAATTTGGTCGCATTAAGTGGGCTAATTCACCCAACTCTAACACCCAAGAGAAAAATAAATAAATTTAAGATGGGTTTTATTTTATTTATAAAGACTTGTTTGTTTTTTAATAAACTCTCACTTGTTATTAAAAAAAAACAAAAACAAAAACTTTCACTTACGATGAGCAGAATAAAGAATGGAAGAAGTGACAAGAAAACATTTATACTAAATATCATTTTACAATTATGCCATTTTTCTTTTTCATTATCATAATTTTTACTATTCATTTCAGTTATGATTAGTCTTCGGATGAATTCAATTAAACCTCTTGACATTTGAACCATCTTTTTGCCAATTTTCTAATTTAATTCTTTGCTTGAATATGTTAAAAAGGCTTCAATTTTTATTTTATTTTGTCGTTAGTGAAATGGGGCCCAAAATGTACAAGCAAATTAATCTGGGTTTCTGACAACGCCAGCCCAGTCTGCCTGCAAAGTGGCTGTTAAGCAATCAATCAGATTAGTTTGAAGACCCAAACCCAGCTCCAAGCTCAACATTTGGGCTAAGCAATCAATCAATCAGATTTTTGTGGATGAGGATCAAAGATTGCTTGCTAGAAGAAGACCAAGACCACTCGTCGTGGCTCACTAGTGCTCTGGCGAATGAGGTAGCCAATTTTGTTGTTGTTGACTGAATTCTGATTTGTTTTATCATAAAAGATATACATATCAGATATTGTCTTTCTCCTTCTATTTCAGACTAATTCTCATTTGAGATTCATTTTTATGTGATGAAGATTCAAGTGTGGTAAGAATCACTGAAAGTTCCTTTCTTATCGTATATATGTGGCAAGTTTTGATTAATTTTGTTTCCTTAGGTTTTGGTTTTATGTATTTGAGGACAAATGGAAACAAAATAACAGCTTTCTTCTGGGTGATGGTAAGAAAAGGCAACCACCAGTGCTTTTGTTGATAATAATTGTAGGTTAGAAGGACTGATATCAAGTGGTGTGTATTGTAGAGCAACTCATGTATAACGTACTGTTCTGGCTTTGCTCCAATATCAAATCATGCAAAATTGTTGAACTCATTGATGAAAGATTATGAATTCATGGCAATCATGAGTCCTTGTGTTTTTTGTTTTTTGGGTCCGAAGAAAGAGAAGAGAAAAGAAGGCCTCAATGGCCAAGAAAATGAAGATAAGATCATCTTAGCTTTAGTTATAACTTATATATCATATATGATTACAACTTGGAATCCTTTTCAAAGCCCCATGTCTATACAGTTTCCTGTACAATTAATTTTCAATCTTTGCATTCCCTTTTAATTTCAAGAGTGGAAAAAAGAAACACATCAACTGGCTATATGTGCTCAGTTCTTAGGATACCAGAGAGCTACAGGACAAGTTCACAACATACTAAGAGATATACACTTGGTTTTTTTTTTTTTGCAGGAACCATACAATTCTGATCTGGAGTTAGATCAGTTCTTCAATGCTGTTAAAATTATTCCCAGCTGAAAGCAATAGGACTACCTACTGTGTGTTTCCCATCAGACCATTCCAGCCGACCAAAGCTAGTTGTACCGGATGGTGAAGAACTAGCAACAAAAGTCACAGTATAAGTTTTCTTCTCGTATGCTTGACTGAAACTCAGTGATTCTGGTTCAACCGTGATCTTCACTGATGGTGTCTGTGAAGACACTGATACCTTGTATTTTGCCGGGGTACCCACATTGGTCAGCGTCCGTGTGTATTTTACAGTGGTTGAAGCTCCAGAACCACCCCTTTTGCCTGAAGCTGTTTCTAGAGGAACAGCAAAAGATGGGTAATTTAAATCTCCAAGGCTGTATTTCTTGCTTGAATCGCAGGTGAAGTCTCTATGAGTGGTTTGCTTGATCTGGTTTGTGGTATAATTCAAGGCACAGAGGAAGCTTAGGTAGTCCTCGACAGCAGCATCATAGACAAGGCCAGGGTCAAGGGCTGCCACTGGGTCCACATGCCCAGCACCATAATCGAACGGTGTTGCAGGATTTCCAGTTGCTATATCTTTGATTGTTTCCCCAGTTTTGTAAGTTGTATAGGATGTGGTCATGAGTGCAGACTTAATGGCAGCAGGGCTCCATTCTGGGTGAGCTGCCTTGACGAGGGCGGCCAAACCACTCACATGTGGACATGACATGGATGTACCTGAAATGATGTTGAAGGTGACCCGCCTTTTGTCTTCAGGAAGTCCAGTTGGTCCAACTGCACCGGTCCACCCAGCAAGGATGTTCACTCCTGGTGCTATTAAGTCTGGTTTGAGTATTTCTGGAGTGATGAGATTTGGTCCTCTAGAGCTGAATGATGCCACCACTGGTGAGGGTTGCACATCTAACTCTGTGTCTCCCAGAGCAATTGTGGCTGTTGGATTAGAACCTGAGGCAATATAGCTTTTTATTGCATCACCAGCTTTCTGGCCAACTGCTGCTGTAGGCAAGAGATATGCATCTGCAACAAGTTCTTCTCCGTAAGTATCAGTGTTCGCCAAAATCATCCCTAAGCCACCAGCCTTTTTGACCACCAAGCTCTTTTGGACTCTAGGAGTTCCCCCTCGATCACATACCACAATTTTCCCGGCAACCTTTGCAGGTATCAAACTTTCAGGACTGCATAGCTCACCACTTGAGGAGGTACTTGCATTGCGAGCATATACAAGTGGAAGTAATCCACTAGATAAGGATGTTCCCCTATAGAGTGATATACCTCTGTATTTCTTTTCATTTCCGAGGCTAACAAAAGCTGGGAAATCGCGGTCCAATGTTCCAGCACCCACTGTGGTTATCCAAGGCGCAACATTGGACAAGCTCCCAGAATCCGGTCCACCATTACCAGCTGAACATGACACAAGGATCCCTTGCGCTGCAGCAGAGAAAGCTCCGATGGCAACAGTGTCTCTGTAATAATCGGACAGTGATCCCCCAATAGACAAAGATAAAACGTCGACACCATCTTCAACAGCCTTGTCCATTGCTGCTGTGATATCAGAACCGAAACAACCACCGAGCCAGCACGCCTTATATGTGGCTACTCGAGCTTGTGGAGCCATCCCCCGTGCTGTCCCTGAAGCGTAACTGAAGAGGCTAGCTCCTGGAACTGCAGACCCGGCTGCAGTGGATGAGGTGTGAGTTCCATGGCCATCATCATCTCTTGGTGATTTTGATTCTGTCTTTTCGTCGATGGGTCCAAGTGCTGCTTCATACCCCTTTGAGAAATATCTGGCACCAATGAGTTTCCGGTTGCAGCTTGAGGAACTGAAGTTTGTTCCCACCTCACACGACCCTTTCCAGCTACTTGGTACTGCCGCAAGACCCGTGTCATCGTAGCTCTTGAGCTCGGGCCACACACCGGTGTCAACGACTCCAACAATCACCTCACTCACTTTATCTGATGCTGGCAAGAAGGCTTCGTTTTTCCCCAATCCAAGGAACTCTGGCGTCCGAGTTGTATGAAGCTCGTATTTCCTTTCAGGTAGAACAGAGAGAATTCCTGGCTGCTTTTCAAGCAGCTCAGCTTCCTCAGCAGTCAGCCTTGTGGAGAAGCCATGAATTATGGTTCTGTAGGTGTAAAGCATGTCTGCCGAATTCGACACTGATTTCAAAGATGAGTCATACCACTGGAAATGGTCATCCTCAAAACTTGCCGGCATTTGGGACTTGTCCATGTGAATGATGTAAGTCTTCTTCACTTGTTGTTCTCTGTCCTCTGCTACCACACAGATGTGTGAGATAGCCAGAAGCATGACTGCTAGCAGAAGCATGAAAGTGGATGCCTTCATCTTCTCTCTGTCTGCAAGCCTGAACAGGGGAGGTTTTCTTTTACTTCTCTTTCTCTTAGTGACGTTCTGTATTGGGAAATTCGGTGATAATGGAAGTGAAAGTTCACATAGCACTGAGAGATTCTAATTCAATTGATACCCCTCCCCTATTTAAATATTCTCTACTTGAGTGGTGGAAAATCAATCATATGGCCTGAGCTTTTCTTTTCCTTTTCTCTTTTTTTCTAACAACCTCTTCTCATTGCAGATTTGATTCTTATGCTCTCTCATTCAGGTCTGAAAAGGGATTTGGACTTGCATAATTGGCGGTATTATGTGGGCCACCCAAACACCTAAAGGAAAAAGGAAAAAGCAGAAGAAAAAAAAAAGTGATTTCAGACTGGTTTGGTCATTGATGATGCAGTGCCTCAATTATTTTCTGGTTGTCTTTGTAGTAGATTAAACTCTCACTGAAATCCAAATATTTCACCAATGTACTGTTAATGTAGTGTAGTATAAAAGCCTTGAGGGTAAGGTGCTACATAAGCCTACCCCCCACCCCCCCGATGATTTTTCATATGGATGGGAAATTTTTTACTAAATCTGTCAACATTCCTTTTATTTTACAGGTTCTTATAAAGATAAGGCAGTTTGCTAGGGACTTGTTCCCTAAATTTAATTGTGAATTTTTGGACATCACACCATCTTTCTATCATTGTGTTTCACAAGAAAAGAAAGAAAGAAAAAACTGATCGTGACCAACAAACAAACAAGGTCCTAGGAAAAAGTTGAGTAAAGAACCACAACGCGTCTTTAATGTGTATTTTCGGTGATTAATTTTAGGGTAGTAGTTTTGGCACTCACGTTTTAGCGGTGCAGATTGAGTCATCAACAATTCTTTATTCACTCGTAGAGAAGTGTGGGAGGCTAAACGATGAGTGTAAAAATCAGTTGCCTAATTTTATACTCATTATCGTTTGATTATGATCTGATTACACTTCCACAACCCTCATCCGGAGGTTTTAGTGGAAGTTCCACTTTTATATCAACATTTATTTGTTTTGGGTTGCTTAGGATGAGGATCATGCCATAAACCAATAATTAAACAATTTAGAAATACCAAAATGTGGCAATAATTAGTCAGTATAGGATAGGATAAGGAAATGATATTGGCCGTAGAATGTGACCATGCATATTGCATGGTAGAGATAGATAGCGTATACAATATATATATACTAGTAGGGGCGGAGCTATTCATGGGCTTTAGATGGCCTGGCACCCCACCATCTTCTCATCTTTTTGATTGTTCAAAGACTATAGTATAGATTGCATAAAAAATTCCATAGTTTTAAGCTTGTGGCCCCCCAATATTCAAATTTTAAATTTATTTTAGAATTTAAAAAGATAACGGGTAGTTGTATTCCATAAAAAGATGATCCATTATCTGATTTTTCTTTTCATTTTCAATTTTTTTAATATGAAAAAGTGTGAATTTATCATATTATCCTCATTTAATTGATAATTTCAATTCTTAATGTTTGCATTAACCAATGGCATTTTCTGGTATTTTGAATGTTTCACCATTCTCTGCATTTTGCTTTATATATGTAGTTTTTATTAAAGGATCCCTCAAAGTATCTTATTTAGAGGGACAACCTTGTAGGGCTCACTTCGCTTTGTATTTCACTAATCCAAACCATGTATATTTTAGATAATCATTTAAAGATCATCTGTACAAAAAATCACTTGAATTCGATATTGTTTGACCACTCAATTGTGTTATTGAAATTTTAGTATTTTCTTGAAGCACTGTGTTCATTGATTTTGTAGGATACAATTGGATGTCGAAAACTGTTTCTGATTTGGTGTTATTGAAATTTTAGTATTTTCTTGAAGCACTGTGTTCATTGATTTTGTAGGATACAATTGGATGTCGAAAACGGTTTCTGATTTGTCTAATTTTTTACAAAGATGATATAAGAATGTGTACTTAAAAAATGAATAGTTTGGATCGTTCGAAAAAAATTCATAAAGTACTTTAAAGAGTGTCCCTCAATAAAATGAGACTATATATATATATATATATATATATCAAACAACTCAAGGTGAGAACATCATTATGCATTAACAGTAATTCATAAGAATCAGTTTTAGATAATGCTATTATTGTAATATTAAATCGTGGAAGAAAACGACAGGCACGTACTGTATTTATATCATGCGCTAAAATTCATCTAGTCTATTAGCTGGAAGAGACCCTACCAGCTACCACTAATAATTGATCGAGCGTCTGTTTGATTCTTTCTACTGCTTTTGTTTTTAGCAGTGGGTGAGTTTTTATTTAGAACATTTCACATTTTTAAAAGTAGTTAGTTCATTAGTTGGTAAACCTGGATTAAGGGTTGGATTACCCACATAAAATATTGAAATCACCTTCTTCTTCTTCTAGAATCTCCCATCTTTTTGTTGTTTAGGTTTATTTATCTTTAAGTTTACTTACCGTCAACGGGTCTAGCCTATTGAAAAAGGAGATTGACTTGCAATTTAGACTATCGCTTATAAAAAAAAAAGTTTACTTACATACCATTATATGAAAATTTAAGAAAGAAGTTCAGACCAAAAAAAAAAAAAAGATTTAAGAAAGAAGAAATCATGTGAAAGCTATGTGAACTTTGTTTAATCAGTTTAAAATATGATGATTTCAAGCTAGCAAACTGGCGATGGGAAAGCAACAGAGAGTGTGTGGGTGTGAAAGAGATCATGCAATGTTTTTATTTATATTTTTCTATATGCAAAGCAAGCAAGCTATGGTTTTTGAGTTCTTGAAGAATCACCAATCTAAATTGCTTATGGAATCTTACTTTGTGGCCCCTCGTTTTCGTTTCGATTGTTTGCCGTGCCGGCTTCAATTGTCCCATCATTCATCACTAAATGTTATGGATGCTTTCAATATAGATATATAAAGCCGTCTACATGCATTCTATTAATCTAAAAATTACAAGTTTAATAATATGATAATCTCAAATTATAGCCCATATAATATAATGAAAGAACAAGCTTACTGGCCGAAAGCAGCAGACACATGCATGCATAAAACAATTGTGAAATTTGTCGCTCGAATGTCATTTTCTCCCAACCAAAGACGCTTAAAATAATTTGAAGCGGGTCTTAATAAGTCAATTCTCGTTTAATTGCTTATCTTATGTATGCTGAATTGTCTTTTCCGATTAGAACGGACACCTATCAATATTTATAGCTGTATATCCAAACTCCTTTTCAATATTTAGCTCCTCCAAATCTGGATTTGGCTCCCTTTACACTCTTTATTCTTATTGATCTAATTAAATTTTATCGCATTTTATCAAAATATATATCATGTGTTTTACACATATTATTTATGATTAACCTTCATATCAAGAAGGAAAATAATATGGTTAAATTTATGCATATTATATTAAATTAATCATAATAAAATGCAATGTCATATGTGACAAATAATGAGAGGGTGAATTACACCACGCGTCTATCCCCATCGAATGATGTAAAAGGAGGGAAAGGCAAGTGAATAAAACATGTAATTAGTGTTAAGATTTAGAATATACAATTATAGCATATGTGGGCCTTTTAGTAAGGACCGTGAGTCCATTCCCTTACATTAAAGTTCGAATCCTCCTTTTCATATATTAAATTAATTTAGAACAATCTAAATTATCATTTATATAAAAGTTAAAAGGAATATACATTTATATTTGTTGTCGCTAAGGCAGCTAAAATAACGGGACCATGACCTTGTTGATTGGCATTCTTACTTGATTTTCAAACCAACCAGGCAAAATTTAAATTATATATATATTTAAGGTTAGATCTTTTAGTAAGGACCCTGAGTCCATTCCCTTGCATTCATGTTAGAACTCTCATGACATCAGTTGTATATGTGTAAGGGCAGATGCACAGAGGGACAAATAGGGTTAGGCGACCCCATGGTAGCCGAGAAAAATGGTGGTGAAGGTCTCAGGCGACCCCAAGGCTAGTTGGTGTGCGACCCTAAGGCGCACACCACCTGTTCGATGAAATGCGCAAAAGAGCTTGTGTGTTGTTGCCTTGCGCAGTGCGTGCGAGGCCATTTTTTTTAGAAGCGCTTGGCCAAAACGACACTATTTCGGTCCAGGTGAGTTAATTTTTTTTTAAAACGGCATCGTTTTGAGCAAGATTTTTTTAAATTAAAAAAAATAATTAATTTAAATTTTTTTTTTTAAAAACACACAACGCCCTTGCCTTTTACCTTACAGCAGCCTCCAAATGTCCAAAACCCAAATTATTTTCAAATTTCCCTCTCCTCTCTCAAAACCCTAACTAATCCTTGGACCTTTACCACCACAACCAACCACTCCACGACTTCGCCGACCACCTCTTGCCCAATGCTGCAACCATCACACCACCACCACCAAGTGAGTGATAATCCTTTACTTTACATATATTATTTTGGGCTATGGATTTATCATTTTAATGAAATTGATACAATTTAGAATTTATTGGTATGATATTGATTGATTTACTTATTTCTTATTTGGATTAGAATTTGTATTGATTGATATGTGGTGTTTTTTATGAATTATAATTTTTTGATATGATTTTGATATTGATTGATTTTGTTATTTGGATAATTGCATTAGAGTTATATATTGATTGATATTATTATTTATATTAGATTAGAGTATACAATGGATTTTAAAAATTATAATTGATTGATTAAATTAATTAATGTGTAGAATTATCATGGAACGATACTTTAAGAGAAAAGTATCTATGGATAGTTTGCCTAATCCGGGTAGTTCAAGTGCAGAATTACTTGTGTTGATAATGAAGCTATAATGCAACATTTTCGAAATATGAAAACTTGTCATTGAAAATTGTAGCTTGTATTGTTAATTTTGCCATGAATTATGAATGGAAGTACTATATTTCTGTTTTTAGTGTTATTTTCTTTGTAAAAAAATTTCGAGACTTTTACACTATAACCCTATGAGGTCACAATCTTGCGTCCGCCATTGTGTATGTATGTGTAAGAAACTCCCTCTCTTATAATTTAGACTATCACTTGTATTAAAAAAATAAATAACAGGACTAATTATCATAATTCAGGCCCCATGATTTGATTTTGTCATTAGCTTTAAAAATATATTTTAAAAGCTAACATCTTTGTTTGTCATAATTTAGGGCACTATGTCCACCAACCAGCCCGTATTTTATAAAAGCTAACATCTTTTTTATTTTGTGGACAAAATAAAAGCTAACATCTTTGTTTCTCCAAGGAGATGTCAAATTTAATGTGGAGGCCAAGTCAGCTGGGAGTGGTTTTTGTGGTATTTTCCAAGCTCACTTGGGCTACACGTTGGATTTGACATCTAACTAAAGTTTCCCCAAACTATAGGGCCCACGAAATAGAGGATTGGTCAGTTTGCATTTCAATGGGGTTTAGGAATTTAATACCTCACTTTCAACGCAAAACGACCCTCAGAGTCAGAACTGTCGGCCATCACTCATATCTTTTTTTTTTCAGAAAAATTCAGCAATCCTCCTCCGTGAATTATGTTTCCCGCCGTATTCTACATTATTCAGATTGGATTCCTTTTAATCTACTCTGCTAATCTATTCTCTCTCTCTCTCTCTATTGTCTATTTCTGCACTCAACACCATCAAACTCAGCTAAATTCCAAATAACAGAAAATATTAAAAATTCAATGTTAAATATGAGCAAAAATTCAAGGAGCACACCAAGTTATTGTTTATTTTTAAGGAAAACTTTTCCTTTTTTTTTTTTTCTTTCTAGAAAGAAACTAATTGAATCTCATTGTTTATTTTTACTGCCAAGTTATTATTTTTAAAACAGTATCTAATTTTATCATATCTTAATCTCCGGCCCATTCCTCACTCAGTCCTTAGCCTTCTACCCCTTCTTTCCTGGTTATTGAACATGAAATCCCAAGCCTTTGTTCCCTTGGTTGGTTTTGGAACTCTAGGAAATAATTTGAATGGCTAAGAGCCCATTGCAAACTAAGCCCAATAAATGTGCAAGCGAAGGTGACGCAGCAACTTTACACCCTTGTGGTCATGCAAATCGCCCTCAATACCAGACTCACTGGCACGAGTCATGTAATCACACCAACCTTGCAAGCTACCTTCCCCAACAATCTGCTGCGCACCTCTTAGAAACCCATACCCTATGAAACAAGAACAACCTTATAAATCTAAGGACCTCCGCTACAGAACCCCTCCCTCTCTCTCTCTCTCTCTCTCTCTCTCTCAGCCACAGTGATCATCAAAGTCCCTTCAGAATTGGTAGCGAGGAAAACTAAAAGACGTCACAGAACAGAGTAGTGCTCTCTCTCTCTCTCTCTCTCTTTCTCTCGTTTTGTTGTAATACTGACCTAGTATCTCTTCTCTTTTTGAAGGTAAAGTTGCAATCTGAAGGAGAAGTCATGGCAAGGAGTAATGCAGTTTCATGGAGTCTCATTTTCTTGGCTATGGGGCTTTTCAGTTATGTATCTGTTCAAGCCACCAGAGAAGGGAGGTCTCTGATAGATCTCAGAGACAAGAGACTTGATTTGGACAATGGGTTAAAGAATTGGCACGGTGAAGAGGCTACTTATCGAGGGCTGACAGCTGATGGTTACGGGGCAGGGCCTGGTTATGGTTTTGGTGGTGGTGGGAGTGGTACAGGCAATGGTGGCACTGGTGGTGGTAAAGGCGGAGGCTACGGTGATGGCAGTGGTGGCTTTGGAAGTGGTGTTGGGTATGGTGGTAATGGTGGTAATGGTGGTAATGGTGGCAACGGTGGCGGATTTGGTAATGGAGTTGGAGGAGGTGGTGGGTTTGGTGGAGGCTCGGGCACAGGCCCAGGTTATGGTGGTGGTGGGGTAGGTGGGGGTGGTGGAGGATATGGTCATGATGAGAGGATGAATTAGGTCCATGAAAATCTTCACTGATTTTACTAAAATCAGATAACTCTTTTCCAGCAATGCCTTAGAGGACAAGAAAAAAAAAACAAATAAAACCTCTCTACTTCTATTCTGTAGCTCTTTAATTTTCCATGCTGTAACTCTGTTATGAAATAAATCAAAGTATTTGCCCTTTGCATCAGTAGTATTGAAGTTACTTCTTCTGATACACTTAGCTTGGTTTGTGTACAGGTGTGCTGTTTATCTTAAGCACAGAGATAGGACAGAACGACAAATATTCCATACATGCCACCAATTGTGTGCCCAACAATAACTATGACAACTCCTATGACAATAACTACGACAACTCCCATGACAACTCCTATGACAACTCATGTAATGCCAGGGTCAATGAGAAATTCAACGATTAGAAACCTAATATATTAAGGAAAAATTGCAGAGAAAATACAACCAAAAAACATTGTAAAACTATATGTGAATAATTTAACTTTAACAACAACCAAATGACAGTGCCAAGAAACAAAAGATAAATCACATCTATGAATGCATAACAAACATAAGCGGGAAAGAAATAACAGAGATTTTGTGAAGAAGAGGGGTATCCTTCGAAGCCAATTGATTTTCCTTTACCCTGTCTTCTGGATCAGGAAGAGGTTTTTCTAAGATTCATGTACAAATTTCAGAACAGCATTACTATTTAGTTATATAAGACACACTGTTGTTCTGGTCTCCTAACAACATAACCTCTGATTTTGTTCTGTCTTTTTGTTTCTTTTTTGAATAAAAGTGACTTATTCTTCTTCTCTTTTTTTTTTTTTCTTTTTTGGAAAATTTAATCAAACCCAGGATAGTAGCACCTGAGGTTAGAAAGGTCAAGATATAGACCAACGCTGTCATCAAGTGGCCTGAAATTTTTACACTATACCAAGTTATATGCGATATGTCAAGGGTGGACATAGGGTGGAGACTGAAGACTCTTTCAACGTAATGCTAAGTAATGAGGTTAGAAAGCTCAGATGTTACATTCTATATTTTTCATATGCTAAAAAAACATTGATGTGGAGAGGCCACGATTTATGAAAAACTAGGGAGAATACAAGATAAGAAAAGCAAGACAAGGGATAAGTCATAAAGATAATTAAAAGCAATGAGCAGGACCATTTAAAAGCATATGGCAAACTGTAAACTAGTTGGAATTGTAACAATCCAATCCCATGAAACATTTGAATATATCATTTGCTGCATTTGGTTACTTTTTCTCACTCTAGTTCAACATCTGTCAAGAAGGTAAAACAGAACACAAAGTATCTGAAAAACATTGCAGATCATTAAAATGTATGTTGCTAATGTGATTATAGCTTTTGTCATGCACATTGCCGACGTATATAAGAAGAAGCAACAACGACATGAATAGGCCCTCTGTTTCTAATCTAACTTTACATGAAACCTCATATTTCTCAGTAATATCTTATCTCTAACAACATTTGTTCCCATAGTTCAATTTACACCTTTTGGGCAAAATAATAATTCCCATAGTTCAAGTATAATGCAATTGATTTATGCCTGACATTGTATTCTTGTTTTTCTCAACCCCAATCTAGCAATTTACATTTATATTTTCATGTTAATGGTGTTAGATATTTAGGTTCAAATTACCATTTTCTGATTTCACCATTTTGTATCTCCACCATATTAAATTTGGTGACGGCGGTGATTGATTGGTTGGTGTTTGAGGTTTTAATGACGGTAGATGGAGTCATGTGCATTGCGGGTTTTGATTTTTGCACGTCCTGGTCAGCTTCGTGGACTTTGGACTTTGGAAGAAACCCACTCAACGAATCCGGGTTCCTTTTTTGGGATTCTTTTCACTTTTTGGAACTTTTATTTTTGGACTCAAGGAATCAGCCAATCAGTTGACATATTGTCAATGTCACTCTATTGGGCTTCCCAAATTGGGCCTTCTCTTGTCAAGAGAGCTAGTTTGGGCCTCCAAATAAGACCAAGTAAGCAAAAACCCGAGTCATTCTATGGTGAGGGTGTCATATATGGACCATTGATGTGGACTTTCATATTAGCCGTATGAGTTATTTGAATAGTAACTTGACTTAAGTTTTAATGAAATGATCATGTTGCTAATATGAAGGTACACATGAGGAGTATATAATTTCGTGCAAAAACCCACAAATGGGTGATTGATTGTTTTGGTTAAGATTCTATAGTTAAGACCTTATATATGGCCTTAACTCTTAGATCAAATTGGCTAGCCATTGGATCAATTTGGTTAGCATGATCCAAGGATTAAGAGATAGGACCTCACCTAAAGGCCATATATAAGGCCCTAATTATAGAATGACTCTTGTTTTGGTACCTTTTTTTATTGTATATTCAATTTAGGGTTAATTATTATTTCCATCCATATAAATTGGGCGATCTTCTATTTTTTTGACAAAGCCACATTCTAAACTACTCTAATATATGAGGAGAGAAATTAAACTCTAGTGTAAATGGGCATTTTTCTATTTATAATTTATTTGTGTGAGAATGTGAAGAAATGTCTCACAATAGAAAGTTGTTACAGTTGAAGAATTCTAAAATAGAAAACATACAAATACCGAAAATTGAAACTACAAAGTCAAATATTGTTAAAACTATAATAACCAAAATCAACTAGTTATATATACTGATATTTATCAATCAAATATTTTTATAAAAAAAATCCAAGTTCAAATCCTCGTTTTTCTATCATTCAAAAGAAAACTAGGGGAGCAAAACATAATTGGGCCTCGAATTTATTGTTGTAGCTTTCAAACTACCACCTAACTGTGACTCTTGACAGAAGAAAAAGAGTAGTGTGCATTGCCTTGTGCAGGCTCCAATGGATGCTTCACCGTATTGGGTAGCATGGGTCCACCACTTATAGACAATACTATTTTATCTACTACCAAGTATATCGCCACCACAAATTGTTGTGAGCTCCAGCTGTACAAGTATCACTACTGAGCATACCACTATTTGTGGCATCCATTAATTTGTTTGGTTGGGTCAATCTAAATGAAACATCTTATAGACCTGGGTGGAAAATTAAAAATAAAAAGAAGTTTGTTTCACATTGGTGTGGTCTGTGGTTTGTGTGTTGATGTCTCAATCTATAGCTGCCCTCATTGGCCTCAAGGCTCAAGGGGAAGTTTCTTGGTAGCCCTCGGATATGTGTGGTTTCTTTCCTGGATCCAACAATACCTAATTGATGAGAGTGATCTATATAATGTACCTCGTCATCATCTCTATTTCTTGCCCATTCTTAAAGCCTTGTGCTTCTTCTGTCTGCTACTAGTAGCAAACCTGTCCTGCAAGTACTCGGAGAAGAAGGACAAGCAATGGGAGGCGGCAATGGTCAGAAGTCCAAGATGGCTCGCCAGAGGAACATGGAGAAGCAAAAAGCTGCTGCCAAAGGTACTCGAAATTCTAAGTTCTAAGCCACTAAACAGAGACATATATATAGTTTTGTAAACAGGGGAACTTATAAGTTGGTGATTAATTTGTGCATCTTTGGGTGAGCAGGAAGCCAGCTTGAGTCAAACAAGAAATCAATGACAATACAGGTAAAGTCTTCTTTCTAGCTCCTTTTTTTTGTTTTTGACTGTGAGATTGTCGTAAGAGAATGAACTTGTAGATGAAGCTACTTGGCATAAAAATTTCTGGTACTTTGAGCACTTGCTTTGTTTCTGATACAAGATGGTGGTTGATGATTGCAGTGCAAGGTGTGCATGCAGGTTTTTATTTGCACCACGTCTGAGGTGAAGTGCAGGGAGCATGCAGAAGCAAAACATCCCAAATCTGATGTTAATACATGTTTCCCTCACCTTCAGAAATGAGAAAAACAATCCTAAGTGAGAAGGACCTGTAGTAATGTGTTTGAGGCTTCATCTCTCGAATCTTCTTCTGCATAGTCCTTCCTAGACTCTTGGATTTTAATTAGCTAAAGCTTTTCTCGAATATGTTATAAATGTGCATGTTTGTTAAATCGAAGATTGTATTTGAAACTTGAATATGGATCAGCATAATCCAGAATCTAAAATATGCAAAACAAAGCAAAAAGAATTTGAGACAAATGAAATACTGTTGCATTGCATTCTGATTAATTGCTAAATCGAAATTAGTAAAAATTACAATTACGCAATCAGAGGAGAGAAGAAAGAATACCAGCATTTAAAAAATATATATATCAGAAAAAATGGATGCAATGAACAGCCTAAGCTAGGTAAATATTTTTTTTGTTTGTGATCATACACAGGCTACAGCCAAAGAAAAAGGGTATACAAGCTTGTTTACCAAAAGATTCTGCGGGAGTCTAGTGTTACTGAGTCCGCATCCGGCTATTTTCTGCACTTCTCACTTGGGAGAAATATGGATGTGCCTGAAACATAGAATATTGGAACCCAACAGTGAAAATTCTATTTCGTGCTTAACCATCGAACATAATATGCATCTTATTACGACACTTAAGGTTTTGTATCTAAACAATTGTGTATGTAGACATATATATTAAACACAAGTAAGGGAAAAAGAAACAGCTGCTAAATCTTAAATAATACCATTGCTTCTCCTGCTGTAAGCCTTTCCTGGTGATCGTATTGAAGAAGCTTATCTAGAAAATCAATGGCCTAGACATCACGAAAAAGACCAAAGAATCACTAGTAAGGAATGACAAATACATGAATATAAGGTAAATCTTCTAAAAGTTGATTTCTGGGGGAGAAGAAGAAGAAGAAGGAGAAGAAGAAAAATTAAAAGAAAAAGAAAAAGAAATTACCTCTGGAGAAACCAGATGTTGATTATCCACATTGATAAATCTTGACCACGGTTTCCTGCTGTGCCTGAATCAGAATTCGAAAGCAGGAAGGATGCCATGTGATTATCATGCCAGAAACAACTAATGAAAAGACAGACAAAGCAATGTATTTCATTTTTTTGGTTACAAAGGAACCAGAGGCCTCAAGCCACTGTTTTATTCTTTCAACCATAATGATTGATACCCCAAAGCCCTACCAAGCCCCTTATAACTTTATTGTGTTATGGCAGTAGAATGTTCACGCACATCTAAGATCATCTAAGTTTACGTTCCGGTTCCATGCTAAAGATGAGAAGATATACCTTCCAACAAGAGCATCGAGCTGAGGATCAAGGACAAGGTGATATTTATTCAAATATGCATTTAATTCGTCCGTTCCAAGAACCTGAAGAAGAAGTTATCTACATAAGATAACAAATTATATGAACATTTGCGCTGTATTGCTAATAAGTACTCAATTTCTATTTGGCCGTTTATGAAACCTCAGTGTCACAACTAAATAACAATAAATGTATGATCAACTCACAGACAACTGGGAAAACTAAACAATCTTAAGAAGACTTTTAGACAGTGCAATGAAGAACTAGTTTTGGTGGTTGAAACGCATTATAGGATATATAGGTGAAAGATTGCCTATAGTTGTAAGATCTTCAAGCAAAGTATGAAACCAAAATTACCTTAGCAATTTTCACTAGCTGGTCATGATTGTCATGACCATAGAAGAATTGTTCCTTCCGAAAGATCTGCAAGGAAAGAGAACACCTTGTTTAGAAAAGTCTATCATGGTGAACAAAATGTAGCTGTTACAAAATAATTGGATACACAGAAATAACAGGGCAGCATAACCCTCACCATTCCTGCAAACATACAGCCAAGGCTCCACAAGTCTAAAGAATAGTCATAGTCTTGCAAATCAACAAGGAGTTCAGGCCCCTTATAGTGCCTGATAAACAGCATTTAAATTTATCAACTTTCTGCTAAGAAAACAAAGATTTGCATGTTAACAATGTAAGAGGTCAGCATGGAACTAACTAATAAACCTATTTGCCATCAGACACCATGGAATCTATTGGTCACAAACTGAATTTCACTGCAAGTGCTATTTGATAACTGTTAAGAAATAGCTGCACATGCACCGTGCTAACAGTCCTTACAACTTATTCAACTATCAAACCCTTAGTCGATCTGAGTCCCTATAACTATTATTCAAATTAAGAATTTATGTCCATATTTACTCTACTCATCAAAGATTATTGCCTGAGTTGTCCAAAGTTTGGGTTGATACAACCCAAGTCCTACCCATGGAGGAAAAGAAAATGAAAGGATGAGTCATTATGTCTTTTAAGAATCTAGATGAAAACTAACAATTCAATTGATTGGTTAAAAAGTTAAATGATAAAAGAGATTCTACCTTGAAGCTACTCGGACATTGTACTCTTTGCCGGGATGGTAGAATTCAGCGAGACCCCAATCAATCAAGCGAAGTTTTCGCAGCTCATGATCGATCATAACATTGTGAGGTTTAACATCTCGATGTATTATGCCCTGCGAATGGCAGTAATCCAATGCCTGCAATCACGAGATAAGTTTTGAATTAGCCAATCATGCAAAAGCTAAACCAGTACAGGTCAGAATCATGGCATTCAACCTCTGTGTCTGTTACACAGAATTTACAATTTTGTATTTCTAATTAGCTCTACCAACCATCAGGGTTATCCAAGTATTAAGAGAAAAGGGCGGGCCAGGGTACAATTAGTTAGAAAAATCAATGTTTAGCAACAGGATAAAAAACCTTGAGAAGTTCATATATATAGTAGCGAATGTCGTAATCTGTCAGTGTGGGGTACAACACTTTGAAATCTGCACTGTTCACATATTCAAAGATCAAGCTGGGAGTTTTTGAGTGGTCATCCCGGACAATATCAAGCAGCTTCACAATATTTGGACCTCCACAAAGATTCTGTAGTATCTTTATTTCCCTCTTTATCTGCATGAATACCATTACTATGTTTCAGTTAAATTATATAAGGAAATGTAAATAAAACAACTTCTGACATACATGCACTTTTGTTCATCGTATCATTACCAAGACTCGGAGTTTTCTTCAGCATGACAGTTTTATCCCAAAAGTACAGGAACAACTTTAATAAAACACACCTTCTTTTTCTTGACGGGTTTAAGGATCTTGATAACGCATTTTTCATTGTTGGTGACATTTACACCTTCAAAGACCTCACTGTATTTTCCTCTGCCAACCTTCCGAACAACCTCGTAGTCATCTTGATCACTGAGCAAGAAAAAATATTAAGCATAAATAAGAAAAATAGTTGGGAAAATTCACCTTAAAAATTCATGGTGAAAAACTCAAAAGAAACAACAACAAATAATAAAATAAAAAACCTCTAAAATCACTGAATCCTTCCAAGAAATGCAGTCCAATGCCATGAAAATCAAATAATCAAACAAGTAACCAGTGGTAAGCCTCAGCAATCAAACTATCACTTATTGGTTCTAGCTATATTGATAAACCAAAGGAACACAAAAACAAGTTTATCTGATTCAATTATTCAAACTGCATCAAGTACCCCGACCCTGGAACCTTCAATTGCAGCACACACAAAACAATGCAATGCAATGCAGCAAAGATAGAACAGACAGCATTATCATTTTCCCTTCAAATTGGGATTTTTCTGCACCTTCAACCAATTTGAAGCATTTGAAAACATACAACACAAACCAGAAAGCTATAATCTACCCTAGATTGTCAATTAACGATTCATATAAAAGTAAGACAAATAAATCAAATATTTTCATTGCAATTGTTATTTTTACCCCCATTGAAGCGTGTGAGATTCGTAATCCCAGTAATCTCTAGGGCGGTGGATGTTGATGTCTGCGTAGACTCGAGCCCTGGACATGTCTACCCGGTTGACCTCTCCTCCT
>NW_018924153.1:9011-19102 GCF_002207925.1 Prunus avium | reverse complement strand
GTATGACGCTTGGGTGCGACCAGAGGCGCGGAGGCTACTGCTTTTGCCGTAAGGCTCAATCCTCTCGCGCTCTTGGCTTCTCTGTCCGGCTCTGGGAGGTGTTGCGGACGAGGTTACCGGCATCCTCTCCTGAAAGAGCGTCCGTAGCTCTGAAGAAAATCTATCCATGGCGTCCATAAAGGATGTCTCTATCATGTAGGCCTGCTTAGCCATCAGATCCTCCACCACTACTTGCTCTTGTATGGACTCGGCCGTGCGATCCGTCGTCATTGGAACGTGGCTGAGATTCTGACCGCTTGTTCGGTCTCGGCGATATTTATCGGTGAGGTTGGCTCAGGATTCTCAGAAGTCATTTGACAGGACCAGCCCCAAAATCCTCCTGGATAAAAATGACCAAATTACCCCTACTCCGAGGGTAAAATTGAAAATTCATAATTCTTGAAATTAATTAATTCACTAATCCTTTTATTTTGGGTCGGGATGTTACAATCTACCCCCCTTATAAAAATTTCATCCTCGAAATTTACGTACCTGTCGTTTGAAGAGATTAAGGGTACTTGGTTCGCATCTACGTCTCGACTCCCAAGTAATTTCTTCAACAGTTTAACCTAACGGGGACTTAACTTCCCACATTTCCAGAACCTCATCATCTTCCCAATAACTACTTTCAAGAATACCCGCTCACCAACTACAATTTCAACATACTCGGGCTAACTATCCGTGTAACCCTTCCATTAGTGTTGTGTCACCTGAACTTTGCAACACCATCCTTTATATGGTTAGGTAAAAGCTCACTAGGTCTAATACTTGCAACCTTGGGAATTGATGATGAAGCTTCAATCCAAGGTCCACTCAGTTTAAGACATTCCAATGTCTAAGGATTTCTTGAGGCCCAACATAGATTATCATCACAACTCCACCACCCATTTCAGCTGCAGAACATAGGCCTTTGCAAGAAAAGAATATCGCATATTTGGCATTTCCGACAACTTATTCCAACTCCTTCTCATTGCTCATAGCTTTTGAATAATTCTGTAGAGTCAAGAGAAGTCGCAACCATGTTGTCAGCCAACCCAAAATTCCTGGCTAAGCAAACAGAAAAAGAGGAGTCTCCTTCTCCTGCTAAAGTAACTTTTGATAGCTACTGTAATGCTTAATCTTTTTCTCAAAGCCAAACACTTCCATTCTTGCTTTCCAACCTTCTCAGAATTCTTTGACTTGTTAATATTTTCCTTCTTTCTTTAGAACTGATAGACGACATTGCCAATATGATTCTTCAAGAGGAATACCACAAAGGATCATTTTTACCCAATTGTAGTCATCATCAATCTCAACTCAGAAGATTCAGTACTTTCAGCTTTTCAGCTTTTCTCCTACAAGATATTGAGATGTGACAATTTGGATAGAACGTTTCCAGAAACGTGGCACCTCCAAGTGTAATAATCAATACACACAAAATCAGGCAATGTCAAAGAAACCTGATGCAAAGCCTATGCATGGTTATTGTGGCTACCAAGAGATCCTTTAAGCAAGAGGTCATCTTCTTCACAGTTCAACGAGTCTGCAGAACTTCAGATCAAAGATCGATACACTTGTATCTCTCTCGACATTTGGCCGCTGTCAGGGATAATACAACTCCATCTCCTTTCAGAATCCATGTTGGATCAGTTGTCCTCAACACATGTAGCTCTAAGGACTACAAATTTTCCTTTATCTTTCGGATTAACAGCCGATATTGCAAATGTGATTCTTCGAGAGGAATATCAGAAAGGATCACCTTTACCAAAGTGCGATCATTATCCCTCTCACCATGATTACCTTCCCGATCTTTCATAAGTAACTCCATTTTCCAAGCCGCACTATCTCTTGTGTGCTACTGTGGTAACCGATCCATCTCTCCCTACCATAACCCATTTCTGATTTTGAAAAAGATTTCTACTCAAACGTGCTCACATGAGATGAGACCCCAAAGTACTCTCCATGACATATGGGTGAAAATGTCTATCAATGGCCAGAATTTTTAAGAAATTTTGGAGCTAAGACCCGCAACGTAATTTAGAATATCGAAGTGAAAGATCACTGGGTGATGTAGAGGGGAACGACAAGAACATTTAGCAACAAGAGTCACCCCGAAACCCCTCTACTACAACTGATGATGTCCCCTACGTCCAAGAGACACCATTTCACCCCAGGACACACCACATTGCCCACAACTCAAGAATGCACACCAGGTGCGGGGCCCATAGGATATTGAACCTAAAGCTCTGATACCAAGTTGACAGGACCCGCCCCGAAATCCTCCCGGATAAAAATGACCAAATTACCCCTACTCCGAGGGTAAAATTGAAAATTCATAATTCTTGAAATTAATTAATTCACTAATCCTTTTATTTTCGGTCGGGATGTTACATCATTTCGACTGTCTTATTCTTGAGTTTCGCATGTGCCCTAGTTTCCACCATGAGTTTTTGACAAGAGTCCCACCGGGCGTGCCAAAAGTGTTGGCCTTGCAAATCTCACAGCCTGGTACTTCGGGCCGAGGTGATATGCGTCAACACGTGACGTCCTTTTGGATGCGATGGGGTTGTGAGTGGGTGTGCCAGCACGGTCTACCGTGCGTCGAGAGAGTGGTGTGTTTAGGTGAATGGTTAAGTGGTGCGCCTATTTGAGTTCGACTTTTAATCAAACGATTGTGGCCGAGAGAGGAACTGATCTCGGCCGTCAGGTTCACGGCCTGAGCTACAAGGCCGTTTAGTGGTGGTGTTGATGGTGGGTTTTAGGCGGTGCTCCGGCGCGTTGCTCAGAGAGCGACGGTCGTATGATATATGGGGTGGATGAGAGAGTAACAGAGATGGTGCTCCGGCGCCTTGGAGATCAAGGGTCGTATGATATATTGATGAATGGATTTTCCTTACAATCTATCACTAATCCTAGGAAAGCAAATAAAGGTATTGAAAGTGCATTACAAGAAATGAAAGACAGGAAAATATAATTTGCTCCGTGAGAGGCTCTCTGGAGGAGTAATCGAGGCTGAAAATCTACATGGTGGAGCCTGATCAGAGCAAGTGGGTAGTCAAATCGGCATTTGGGATCGTGAAGCATGGTGGTTTGACCCCCATAAATCCTGGTAAATCTCGGCCACCGCCCTGATCGTGGGTTCTGCGCCTTTGGCCGTGGGAACGCATTTAATGCCCTGGTCTGGTGGTTGGTGACCTGACCTCTCAAGTTGTAAGAATATTTGTGAGAATGTTTGCGCCTAACCACTCTGATTTCCATCACCAAACCCTGACTTCAGTCACTTCCCATCTTCCCTCGTGCATTAAATGCTTTTTTACAGCTAGTGGGTTTGCTGCAATAATCAGAGGCGTTACTTCATTAAATGAAGTGTGGGACCCCGTTGCCACGTGGCAATTTAACCTTAATATCTTCGGCCGTGTCTCTTACGCCCTTCGACCTCGGCCTATAATACCGCGGTCGCGAGGCCGAGAGGATTCCGTCTTCGTAGCTTTTCTTTTGTTTTTAGGAAGGCAAATGCCTAACAAACCGCCACGTTTCAGTTCATGGGCTGGTGCGAGGGCCGAGAGGAAGTCCTTTCGGTCCGTTTACGGTCGAGATTTATTAGGCACAAACACCGCCATCATGGCAAAAAGGTTACTTAAGAAGGGATGCGTGGGGTACTTAGCCCACATCATTGATACTCAGGAGATCACTTTGAATCTGGAAAGATGTTCCTATTGTTCGTGAGTTTCCAGATGTCTTTCCGGATGTTCTTCCTGGTTTGCCTCCTCAGAGAGAAACCAAGTTCACTATCGAACTCCTTCCAGGCACAAATCCAATTTATCAAGCTCCTTATAGGATGGCACTAGCAGAGTTGCGGGAGTTGAAGATTCAATTGCAAGAATTGGTTGATCTTGGATTCATTCGACCTAGTGTTTCCCCGTGGGGTGCACCGGTGTTGTTTGTGAAGAAGAATGATGGAACCATGAGGCTATGTATCGATTATAGGCAATTGAATAAGGTGACAGTGCGTAATCGATATCCTTTTCCTCGAATCGATGATTTGTTTAATCAATTGAAGGGTGCCAAATATTTCTCTAAGATCGATTTGAGATCGAGTTACCATCAACTCAGAGTACGAGAGGAGGATGTTCCGAAGACAGCATTCAGGACTCATTACGGCCATTATGAGTTCTTAGTGATGCCTTTCAGATTGACAAATGCTCCAGCAGCGTTTATGGATCTCATGAACAGAGTGTTCCGACCTTACTTGGACCACTTTGTGATTGTATTCATAGACGACATCCTTGTCTATTCAAGAACTTTGGAGGGTCATAAGAAGCATCTAAGGTTGGTATTGAAGACTTTGAGAAGGAGGCAGCTTTATGCCAAATTCAGTAAGTGTCAGTTTTGGTTGGACTTTCTCGGGCATGTGATATCAGCAGAAGGAATCTATGTAGACCCCCGGAAAATAGAAGCTGTTGTGAATTGGGTGCAACCCACCAGTGTGATAGAAGTACGGAGTTTCCTTGGGTTAGCAGGTTATTATCGTCGATTTGTGGAAGGGTTCTCGGTCATAGCAGCACCTCTCACATGGTTAACGAGGAAAAAGGTTGAGTTTGTGTGGACTGAAGAGTGTGAGCAAAGTTTCCAAGAGTTGAAGAAGCGGTTGACCACCGCACCTGTTTTAGCCCTTCCAGATAATTCGAGGAACTTTGTGATCTACAGTGATGCATCATTACAAGGCTTGGGATGTGTTTTGATGCAGCATGATCGGGTGATTGCTTATGCCTCAAGGCAACTCAAGAAGCACGAGCAGAATTATCCTATGCACGACTTGGAACTTGCTGCAGTGGTGTTCGCTCTCACAATTTGGCGACACTACCTGTATGGTGAGACGTGTCAGATCTTCACTAATCATAAGAGCCTCAAGTATATTTTCACTCAGAAGGAGTAGACAACGACGTTGGATGGAGTTGATTAAGGATTACGATTGCACGATTGAGTATCATCCCGGTCGAGCTAATGTGGTAGCTGATGCTTTGAGTAGGAGTACTAATGCAAGTTTAGCTCATTTTAAAGGGGTTTACATTTCGTTATTAGGGGAACTACGGAAGGAAGTAGTAGAGTTGGAATAGAGTCAACAGGGTGCAATACTTGCTAGTTTGCATGTGAGGCCTATTCTGATTGAGAGGGTGATTGCAGAAGACGGAGCCTTAGTAACTGGAACTCGTCTCTGTGTACCCAGGAATGACGACCTGAAGAGAGAAATTATGGAGGAAGCTCACTGTTCAACTTATTCTATGCATCCAGGTAGTACTAAGATGTATCGGACTCTACGTGAGTACTACTCGTGGCCGCATATGAAGGGTGACATTGCTAAGTATGTGAGCAGGTGTTTGGTTTGTCAACAAGTGAAAGCGGAGCGACAGAAACCTTCTGGAGTTATGCAACCACTTCCGATCCCTGAATGGAAGTGGGAGCATATTACAATGGACTTCGTTTTCAAACTTCCACGTTCTGCAAATGGGCATGACGGAATATGGGTGATAGTTGACCGACTCACCAAATCCGCCCACTCCCTACCTGTAAAGGAAACCTATTCCTCGTCAAAGCTGGCGAAGCTCTTTGTGGATGAGATAGTGAGATTGCATGGAGCTCCTGTGTCCATTGTGTCGGACAGGGATGCTAGGTTTACCTCTCGATTCTGGAAATGTCTACATTAGACTATGGGCACCAGGTTACGTTTCAGTACTGCTTTCCACCCACAAACTGATGGACAGTCAGAAAGGACCATTCAGACTCTGGAGGATATGTTGAGATCCTGTGTGTTACAGCTGAAAGGTAGTTGGGATACTCACCTTGCTTTGATGGAGTTTGCATATAATAACAGTTACCATTCGAGCATTGAGATGGCTCCGTATGAAGCTTTATATGGGAGAATGTGTAGAACTCCTATCTGTTGGAATGAGGTGGGTGACAGGAAAGTGGAAAAAGTGGATAGTATTCTGGATACAACTGAAAAAGTGAAGATGATTCAAGAGAAGCTTAAGACCGCACAAGACAGACAGAAGAGTTATGCGGACAACCAGTCCAAGGATCTTGAGTTTACAGTTGGAGACTGGGTATTCTTGAAGCTATCTCCTTGGAAGGGTGTGATGAGGTTTGGTAAACGTGGGAAGTTAAGTCCTCGTTATATTGGACCATATGAGATCACGGAACGCATCGGACCAGTTGCCTACAGACTTGCCTTACCTTCAGAACTATCTCGGATCCATGACGTTTTCCATGTGTCCATGCTACGGAAGTACATGCCTGATCCTTCTCATATTTTGGAACAGCAACCCATGGATTTGAGGGAAGATTTGTCGTATGATGAAGAACCCATACAAATTCTGGACAGAAAAGAGCAAGTGTTACGCTCTAGATCTATTCCAGTAGTGAAAGTGTTGTGGAGAAGTCAAACTGTCGAATAAGCTACTTGGGAGCCCGAGGAGCAAATGCGGGCCCAGTACCCTTACCTCTTCTATTGATAGGTACGTAAATTTCGAGGACGAAATTCTTTAAGGGGGGTAGATTGTAACATCCCGACCCAAAATATTAATAAGTTCGGATTTTAATTAAATTAAAAACAGAATTTCCAATTTTGACCTCAAGTAAGGGAAAAAGGGGTCATTTTTATCCGAGAAGATTTTGGGACAACAAATGGTATTTTCAGGAAGGTCGTACTGAGACAAATTCATAGACGTGCGTTAGGCTTGAATCGGGATATTAACGAAGAAGTTACGAGATAAAATCCTCTAGTGGCAAGACCGTAAATTTTTCGAAGTTAATTTTGGTAAAATCAGAAAATAACCCCTCAATTTCTCACTTCTCTCTCTCTCTCTCCCCCGACTTCTCCCTCTGCGCCAAAACCCCCTCCCCGACACTGTTCACAGACGGCCATTTTTTACCAGCGCCGTCGCCACGTCGGACCACCGGCCACGAGACTGGTCCCATTCGAACCGCCACCTCCTCCTCTCTCTTCCCCGGCCAGCACAGCCCTTGGAGCCGACGAATCCCGCCGGAAAACACAGAAAATCTCTCCGGTTTTGACAGATTTTCCAAGGCTTCGATCTCCCTCGTTTCTCAACCAAATCAGTCGAGTGAGGTATGGATTCTCGACTATTTTTCATGCTCTAGCTGCCTGTTGGATAGGTTTCTTGAAATTTTGAGAGTTTGTAGATCGATTTCGAACCCTAAAATCTGCCAATTTTCAATTTGAAATTCCGGCCACTTCCGTCGAGAATTTGGGGTATGTCCAAGAACAAAAGAGACTCCAAATTAGGGGTTTTACCTAGGGTAGGAGTTTGGAGCCGTGGTTTGAAGATTTCCGGCCGCATGAACTTTGCTCAAGGTACCCACGCGCTACTGGCGCATGGGGTGGCGCGTGGGCAGTCCGGTAGGGGTCACATTTTATCCTAAAATGATCCTTGTGTTGTCACGAGCGCGTAGGAGTTTACGGATCTCAATTTGGATATCGTTTGGGCCTCGAACAAATTTGACATATTGTGTATTTTCGAGTTTGATGTGTTTGGACCGTTGGATCAAACCCAATTTCACATATGTTACTCCCTGTATTCTTAGGATCATATAGAAATTCGCGGATCGTGAATCGGAGCCCCAGATGTCCCGATTCATCAACTTAAAGTTTGACTGTCCAGTTGACCGAGTGTCTTCCGAGACTTTTCCGGCGCTTGAAACCTTTAGTTGGACCTTAGGGACGTCTCGTTCCTCGTACTTAAGGGAAACCCGGGAAATTAGGATTTTACTTTAAAGTCTTCTTTTGAAGCGTTGGATTTTAATATCGTGTTCGTATTCTGAAATAGGTAATCCGACTCCGCCTTCACAGCAAGCAGGACCCTCTTAGGGTCACGCAGCTTGGGACTATTTGTGAGTGGACTTTGTTTTCAAATAAATAGTATGATTTTATCTTGGAATTTGCATGCATAAGAATTTAAGGATTTATTGAAAGTCAACTTGTACTTTATAGTGAAACTATTATTTTCGTAAAGTATTTGGGATATTTCTGGGTTTTGACATTTTAAGTATCTTGAGTATATACAAATGATATTTGAGAATTTGCTACCTATCTTGTTGGGTTATGTGTGGGAAGTACGGGGTTGTTGTTATGAGATGTGGAAAGATGTGAGTTTAGATTGTCGGTTTGAAGTGCTATAAGCACTACCCCGTGTACCTCCCCCTAGATTGTAACTGGATTATGGAAATGTGGGATACTTGGAAATGTAGGAACCCGGGGCATCCTTGACGGGATGTCGCTGTAGACCCTTGATTGGGTAGTCTACGCGCGTAGGACGGTTCCAGGCGTACGGGGTTAGAGTGTCAGTCCCCCAGTTGGACGACTCATCCCTAGCCACATGGGCGTTTGAGGCTGGATACTTGTGAGCTAGTCAACAATCCCCTGTTGGATTGTTTCCCCGGTACAATTAGGTGTGTCGTATACTTATATTATATCTCTTATATTATATATCTATATCTATGTATATATATATATATAGCTATGCATTTGTTCTTGTTTTTGAGCGAGGATACTTCCCCGCTCGTCGTGCCAGTGGGCACGTGTTTCGAGAGTTTGATTTGAGATTTGTAAGGAAAGGTTTGGATGGGTTGATTTGTAAGTTTCACTGGATTTCGGATTTAGCTCGGGTTTGAGCAAACTATATATATATATGGCTATGATGGATTTAATGCATTGGTTTTATGCATGGTTTTCTAAACGGTGGGGTTATATTACTTTGGTTTAAATTGAACTAAACCTTGTTTTGTCCACTCACAATTTTCTGTTTTGCGCCCCACAGCTAGTAGTTGACTGGAACGAGCAGCCGAGCTGTGTCGTGTGCTCCCGAACCGTGAACTTTGGTGCTCCAAGCTTTCGTAGAGCCTCTGTGCATTGTAAATTCGTAAAACTCCATTTTTGTTGTTTTGTTGAATTCTATTAGACATGCTCTGTTATTGCCCTGTTAGGATTTGATTTGTGAGGCCAGAGGCCACTTTCTGTAAACACTATGCTTTGTGTAATGCATGCTGGCTGTTGGGTTGTAAATATCTGTGTTTTTTTTTAACAGGTTGGAAATTTGGGATTTTTTCTGTTTACAGGGGAGACTCTACCAAAATTTTGGTAGAAAGTCTCAGTTCTTAGTAAGTGGGCCCGGCATCTGTAGGATGTCGGATCATAGACGGGATCCGTCCCGGTTTCTGAGGAAATTTGGGGCGGGTCCTGTCAGTTCCTGTTTTCCAGTTCCGATGCCCACCCTTATTGAATCCCAAGGTGGTCGCTATGCCCCCTTCACTCTCAGGTCATCTTGGAACACCGTCAATGAAGCCGATACCCAAAGTACGATTTACCAACCAAAAGCAATGCGGAGTTCTCATGCAATCATATTTATTACTTCTTACATACAGTGAAATATAAGTCTAGTTTAGTGGTCCCTCTACCCGAAGTCCAATGTTGATGCCTGGTCCCACACACTTTATTTGCCAAAACCGATTTACCTCAGGTCACGTACATGTTCGGCTAACTCAAGCTCCTAATTGTACCACAAGCAACATGTTAAACCAAGTTGGAAATAAGCTCTTAATGTGCTAGGGTTGGGTCGGGTCACGTTTTACGAACCCTAAGTTGAAGTACAAACCCTAGTTCGGAACTCTACGTAGTTGTCGGAAACTTAACTTGAAAACCCTAGGTTAAAACCCTAGGTCGGGTTATGTGGTAAACACTAATCGCATTTTAGGAAATTTAGGAATGCTCAAAAATACATTTGGATCCTTTGGATAAGGTTAGGAACAAGTTTAGAGGTGGTCCGAAGCTTTAGGGTTTTGGTTCGGGAATTGAAATATTTTTCGGAGGTTCAAAATAATTTTTTAATAATTAAAATAAATTTTGGAACTTTAAAACAAATTTCCAAAAGTCCAAAATTAATTTAAAATAATTAATTACTAATTAAAAGCCATTTTCGAAATTAAAAACTAATTAAAAATATTTTTCAAAATTTATTACTAATTTTAACTCCACAAAATAATTTAAAATAATTAAA